>JAXGGA010016320.1:0-26915 GCA_038373865.1 Uloborus plumipes | reverse complement strand
TTTAAGTGATTGTGACATTTGAATTAAAGAAAATGATAATTTTACACCAGTGGTAGGGAAGGATCATTACGCTCTTTTTCTGCTGGGGAGGCTGCAAACGGAGATTAGCGAGCGAAGCAATCATTGAGCGAAGCCCCATGTATTGAAAAAAGAAAGTATCGTCAAGGAAATTGTGAAAGGATGTCTGTGGCGCCTGGGTGCAGGAGACCCCATAGCACTTGAAATCTTAAAATTTGATGCAAAATTACTTCGAGCGCCGGGAGTTCGCGCTTAGGAGAGTTTTTCTTAATTTCGAATCAGTTTTATCAAATTAGTTAATATCTTAAACTAAAATTTCACACATTCCTTGTTGAAGGGACGAAAGGTTTCCCTAACCCCTTAGCATTCTACGTCATTCAAAAAAAGTATTTTTTTTCCACTCCAGATTAAGTTTCTTCCAATTTTCTCCATTATCCAGAATATCAGTTATGATTGTTTCTAGTTTATGGAAAGTTTTACATTGAACTCGATTCACGCCTGGAGCTAAAGAGCAAAATACTAGGGCCCGCGAATGAAAAATACTTTTCAAACGTACAAAACGACTGTTTTGCTGTGCTCAAGAGCCTGTTATGAAGTATCTATGTCTGTAAAATTTGGTTATACAAGTTATTTTGAACCATGGGAAAGAAGGGGTGCTCTTGGTTAGTTTTTTTCAAATAATATTTTGGTAGAATCCTAGTTTATGGTCCGGCGATAAATGAATAAATCTGGCAACCACAGAATTAGCATTGGATGATTGGATTGTTTGGCGACTTTAAGCAAAATGGCAACCATAGAATTATCATAGGATCATTGGATCATTGGCGACTTTAAGCAAAATCGCCAAACCCGGACCATAAACTAGGATTCTACCAATCTACTTATATTAAAAACTGAGTATCTTTCTCACTATCTTTCTTTCTAACTATCTTTCTTTCTAACTATCTTTCTATCTTTCTATGTCACGCTTCTTTCTCCTGAACGCCAATGAACTGAAAGTCGAACCAGGTACCGATAGATAGGTAATTTTTCAAGCTTCTTTAGTTTCAATTGATATAATTATACGATTTTAATTAGCGAAGATATCAATTAATAAGTAGTCAAATTTAAAGCGATTAAGCCTAATAAATGATTAAATATGAAATCCATTCTTGCAAACCGTCGTTGCTATGAAACGGTGATAACAATGATAATGAGAATTTTGAATGAAGGCTTAACTAAATCAAACACGAAACTCATAAGCGGACCACTTACGTAGAATTTTTATCGCTAGCTACTGGTAATATTTTGAAACATTTATTTGTTGAAGAGCCATCTACTTATATTAAAAACTGAGTATCTATGTCTGCTTTTTTTCTTTGAGCGACCTGAACTTACTGAAACTTTCCTCACCATCTTGAAGGCGTGAAGCATCTCAATAATTCGAATGATTTTTTTATATAGGAAAAAAGTAAAGGCGTGAAGCGCCTGTAAGCGAGCCGCCTTGGCGGGGAGTAGTTTCTTTAAATTTTTTTCTCACTACTTTCAGGGCACGAAGTGCCCGTGCAACGCCGGGCCACGTGCGTGGTATGTCTTGAAATCGAATGAACATTAAATTATATCAAATAATATAATTTCATAATGAGGTAAAAGTTAGAGAGAGGGGACGTTATGCATCAGCATGCCGCAGGAAGCTAATCTAGCTGCCCTGGCAGCTAGTCTACTTATATTAAAAACCGAGTATCTATCTTTCTTTCTTTCTTTCTTTCTTTCTATCTTTCTTTCTAACTATCTATCTATGTCACGCTTCTTTCTCCTGAACGCCAATGAACTGAAAGTCGAACCAGGTACCGATAGATAGGTAATTTTTCAGGCTTCATTAGTTTCAGTTTATATAATTATACGATTTTAATTAGCGAAGATATCAATTAATAAGTAGTCAAGTTTAAAGCGATTAAGCCTAATAAATGATTAAACTTCCAAGACATTTCTTACCGTTGCCATTTTGAATAAAAACGTTAATTAAATTATTGAACTGCTTAAAATTCCAAGATATTTATTTCTTACCGTTGCCATTTTGAATTAAAACGTTAATTAAATTATTGAACTATTTAAAATTCCAAGATATTTATTTCTTTCCGTTGCGATTTTAAATTAAAACGTTAATTAAATTGAACTTTTTAAAATGAAAGAGTGTTATTTTTTTCCATTGTCATTTGGAATACGTGTTATAACAAAGTTCTAACAATTGTTTTTATTCTAATTATTAATGACATATTTTTTCTCTGGTACCATTTTGAAAATGTGTTTTTAAATAAAATTGCAATTGCTGTTTTTAGAAGGGGCTTTTTTTGGCTGCGATCCAAATATTAAAAGAACTTTTTCGTTTAGAATTTTGCAATTAATTTTACAGGAAGAAAGCGGTTTGTAAATAATTATTTTTGGAAAGGAATTTTATTTGTTATTTAGGGAGAGTGCTAAGCATGCGCTACTTGACATCGTCTTTATTTTTGAGGAAGCATGTGCAAATAATTCGATTGATTCTTTGATGCAGGAAAGCTTTTTAGCGAGCCGCTTTATCGGGGAGTAGTTTATTAAACTTTTCCTTGGTACTTTAAAGGCGAGCCGCCTTGGCGGCGAGTAGTTTTTTGAAACTTTCCTCGCTACTGTAAAGGCGAGCCGCCTTGACGGCGAGTAAACTGTTTAAACTTTCCTCATTACTTTAAAGGCGAGCCGCCTTGGTGGCGAGTAGTTTTCTCAAACTGCCTTCACTACATTACAGCCCGTGCAACGCCGGGCCACGCAGCTAGTCTACTTATATTAAAAACTGAGTATCTTTCTAACTATCTTTCTATCTTTCTATGTCACGCTTCTTTCTCCTGAACGCCAATGAACTGAAAGTCGAACCAGGTACCGATAGATAGGTAATTTTTCAGGCTTCATTAGTTTCAATCTATATAATTATACGATTTTAATTAGCGAAGATATCAATTAATAAGTAGTCAAGTTTAAAGCGATTAAGCCTAATAAATGATTAAATATGAAATCCATTCTTGCAAACCGTCGTTGCTATGAAACAGTGATAACAATGATAATGAGAATTTTGAATGAAGGCTTAACTAAATCAAACACGGAACTCATAAGCGGGCCACTTACGTAGAATTTTTATCGCTAGCTACTGGTAATATTTTGAAACATTTATTTGTTGAAGAGCTATCTACTTATATTAAAAACTGAGTATCTATGTCTGCTTTTTTCCTTTGAGCGAGCTGAACTTAACTGAAACTTTCCTCACCATCTTGAAGGCGCGAAGCATCTAAATAATTCGAATGATTTTTTTATATAGAAAAAAGTAAAGGCGTGAAGCGCCTGTAAGCGAGCCGCCTTGGCGGGGAGTAGTTTCTTGAAATTTTTTCTCACTACTTTCAGGGCACGAAGTGCCCGTGCAACGCCGGGCCACGTGCGTGGTATGTCTTGAAATCGAATGAACATTAAATTATATCAAATAATATAACTTCAGAATGAGGTAAAAGTTAGAGAGGGGGACGTTATGCATCAACATGCCGCAGGAAGCTAATCTAGCTGCCCTGGCAGCTAGTCTACTTATATTAAAATTTGAGTATCTATCTTTCTATGTCACGCTTCTTTCTCCTGAACGTCAATGAACTGAAAGTCGAACCAGGTACCGATAGATAGGAAATTTTTCAGGCTTCATTAGTTTCAATTTATATAATCATACGATTTTAATTAGCGAAGATATCAATTTTTAAGTAATTTAAAGTGATTAAGCCTAATAAATGATTAAACTTCCAAGACATTTATTTCTTACCGTTGCCATTTTGAATTAAGCCGTTAATTAAATTTTTGAACTATTTAAAATTCCAAGATATTTATTTCTTTCCGTTGCGATTTTAAATTAAAACGTTAATTAAATTGAACTTTTTAAAATGAAAGAGTTATTTTTTTCCATTGTCATTTTGAATACGTGTTATAACAAAGTTCTAACAATTGTTTTTATTCTAATTATTAATGACATATTTTTTCTCTGGTACCATTTTGAAAATGTGTTTTTAAATAAAATTGCAATTGCTGTTTTTCGAAGGGACTTTTTTTGGCTGCGATCCAAATATTAAAAGAACTTTTTCGTTTAGAATTTTGCAATTAATTTTACAGGAAGAATGCGGTTTGGAAGTAATTGTTTTTGGAAAGGAATTTTATTTGTTATTTAGGGAGATTGCTAAGTATGCGCTACATGACATCGTCTTTATTTTTGAGGAAGCATGTGCAAATAATTCGATTAATTCTTTGATGCAGGAAAGCTTTTTAGCGAGCCGCTTTAGCGTGGAGTAGTTTATTAAACTTTTCCTTGGTACTTTAAAGGCGAGCCGCCTTGGCGGCGAGTAGTTTATTGAAAGTTTCCTCGCTACTGTAAATGCGACCCGCCTTGACGACGAGTAAACTGTTTAAAGTTTCCTCATTACTTTAAAGGCGAGCCGCCTTGGTGGCGAGTAGTTTTCTCAAACTGCCTTCACTACATTACAGCCCGTGCAACGTCGGGCCACGCAGCTAGTATTTTTTTTAAATCCTTTCATTTCAATTTTTTTTTCTTCTGATTGGAATGAGATTTTAATATTTTTTTATTACACTGAGCTCTCAACGAGTAACCCTTAGAGCTTTTTCAAAATTCTTCTCTAAAATATTCAAAATAAAGTGCTTATCTGTTTTCCAAACGTTGATAAAATCAATATTGCTGAAATGCAAAACTTAACGTTCTATCTTTAAACAAAATAAGATATTGAGAGACTAAAATCTATATGAAAGTGAAAAAAAAAAATCGCCAAATTAATTCATTAAATTATAAAATACCAGGCCAAATGAGCAAAAAATCTAGGTTATGAGAAGCAAAAATGGCAGCAGCTATTTTAGCAACGGAATTGTTTTCGCCAATTTGGCATGCTCCACGTTACTAGTAATTCCTCCAAATTTCGTTTCAAATTAACCCCCCGTTACAGACGTAACTATCAAACTTTAAACACACACAATTACAATTTGGGGTAAATTCCTACTTTAGGGTCCGGGTTTGGCGATTTTTTTCAGACTGTGGGCCGAATTAATAAATGGTTGCCAAAAAACCATAAATCTAAATTAGAAACCATAAATCTAATAGTTGCCAGATTTAATAATTTATCGCCGGACCTTAAACTAGGATTCATCCCAATTCGGTTGTATAAAAATCTGTTGTTTTTTTTCCTCCTGTATAATTCAATGCGATTTATGCTATTCTAATCTTTGGTGCATATTCTTTGATTTCAAAAAATTGCAAATTTTTTTAAGTTTGATTATTACGTCCGTAACAGTGGAACTACTTACGGTAAAATAAAATTAAGAAAACTTACGTTTTCAAGTCTTAAATAATGTCAAATGTATTTTCCACCTTGATGCATCTAAAAGGAACATGAAATATTGTCAACTTGATTGGAAAGTCTAACGAAGAATCGCCTATCTATAAATTTCCATCTTCGAATCCAGTGATACAACAGCATGACGTGCGTGACTGATATCCCTAGTGTCATGTTCTTCATGTCACGATAGTATTTCCAGTCGCGTTTTGTTGCTATGCATCTGCTCAACCGTTAGCACAACAAATATTCTTGACCCAGAGATAGTCATTGATTGGCGACAATAAATAAACAAATCAGGAAGTAGAAAAAATTTCCCGACTTTTCAAAAGCTGTTTCTTTTGAGCTCTGGTGATGGAGTTGACATCGTTATATTAATACGTTAAGATTAAAAGGTGTCAGCTGTCATTTTCTCTTTTAACAGTTACAGAGGAGGGTGGGAGATAGCTTGTATCATTAGAACTTAAATGTATACAAAAAAAATTAACAGAGCAACATATATTTCCAATTTTTAACGTCATTTTCACATTAATTTTCCAATTTGAGAATAAAAACCTTGACACGCTTTTGATTTTCACACCAATAGAAAGGTCTGATTTTTTTCACTTGGGATGAAATTTGTTGGAACTTAATTAGTAAAGATAAGAGCTGGGGAGTGACACTGTTCGAATTCTGACTACAATCCGTGCGAATATATAAAAAAAATACTAGACGTTATATTTTCATGTCCCTCACTAATATGTCATCAAATTAACGTATACTACTGCTCTTAGTTGACTCTTTAGATCGTTCCTTTCAGTTATTTTGTTTCACCGTAACCTAGTAGTTTTCTCGATTCTGTAAACATACTAAGGCAGGGATTCAAGTGAAACATCACTGCGATCGCTTCGAATGCAATCGCTACTGGAAGTGAATTACATTATCATCAGCTTAACTCGGCACTGACGTCACTACGAGCGGAGCCAATAAGAGCTCACAAGCAGTCGGCCATCTCTTATTCGCCAAGTAGGCTGTGACGTTTTATCTAGCTCGTTTTTCATAGGCAAACGTCACGATGAACGTTCTAATGTAATTCATTTCCAGTATCAAGAAACGTTCTAATGTAATTCATTTCCAGTAGCGATTGCAGTTTGCGATAGCCTGTTTCACTTGAATCCCTGCCTAAGTTTTCAACGCGTGAACCCCTCCCCCCCCCCCCGGCCTCCCACATTAAACTCGAGTTACTCCTCTTTTAAAGATCAAGGTTTTATGTTTCACCAACATTTGGTCAATCTGCGAATCTTCGAGAAGCTGGTTTATTTTCTTGGTTTTTGGTTAAAATTACTTTGATCAGAAATCCTTATTTTCACCGAAATCTCTGTTCAACTCAGAGTGTGAATGAAAGAAGGACAAATTGTCACTTCAACAAATAGTGTAACACCTTGCCAGGTGAAGGGCCACCATTACATAATTAGGTTGGCATAAAGGAAAATCAGACAGTACAATTTTAAACGAGATTTTTTATTGCGTCAACAGAAAAAAAGCTGTTCTGAAATATTATTATGCAAGACCGCATTGCTCAAAATGAATCCAGGAAAAAATGAATTAATTAGGGTAGATTGTCTCACGTACCATACTTACCGGATATTGCACCATCTGATTTCCTTTTATTTCGATCGCTACGTAAAAAAAAGTTGAAAAGTTGGTTGATTTCAAATATCATCATCTCAAAACATTTAGCTAAAAAACAAGTAAGTTTTCAGCGATTTGGAATTGAAAAGTTGCACAAAAGGTGGCAAAAAATAGAAACAAACGAGGGTACTTATACTACTGCTTAAAATTAAATTGTTAAAAGTTTGTTTGGAAAAAGGCGATATTACTTTTGGTGTCCTTAATAACTGATTTGGAACAGCTGCATAATCAAAAACAGGAGCGGATGAGAGCGAGGGGGCACTGCACAAGGTTTTTTTTTTAAAGTAGCCCCCCCCCCCCCCCCCGCCCTTTTTTTTTTAAACTCGTTATTTAGCAAAACTGAACTTTGATGCTCCAAAGAAAAAGAAACATTTTCAAAAAACAATTCTTAGAAAAACATCCCCCGGGGGAGGGGGGATTATTCAAGAGCTCCCGAATTATTTTATAACAACACTAAATAAAAGACAAGGTTATTTTTAAAAATTTATTTTAGGAAATTTTCTGGAATAAAATAAATGGAAAAAAATATAAATACAGTAAATATTTGTAAAAAACATAACCAATGACGACTAGTTTAAAGACTGGTTGCAGTCTAAATACAGAAACAAAACTATACAACTTATAAACAAATCAAATAAATTTTTCTTTTTGAATTTGAATACAAGTTTCAAACATAGTACAAAATAAGCAATTGTTTTCAATCTAATTTTAAAAGGATCAAAAGTAAAGCATTACATAGATATTCAACATTTCATCATTTTTTTTTAATTCTACTTTACTGATTAAATCATACACATAAGAAAAGGTTCAAAATTTAATTATTCATGCGTTAAAAATAGAAAAACTTAGATAGAAATATCTAATGCATGCAGATTTCTGTGATTAACAATACTTTCTTTTAAAAAAAATCCCTAATTTTTAAAGTTGCGTTTTTCAAGTTTATTAAGCTAATATCTTTGGAAAACTTTTGATTGCTAATCTCTTTAATAACTTCCAATCAATATCAAACATAAATATTTTATTTCTTTAATATTTTAAATCCTTAATCTCAAAATTTCTCTTTAGTTTTTGGAGCAAATTAAGCCCACATCTCTTTGGATAACTTTCGATTGTTAATCTCTTTACATGAATTTAAATCCATATCAAAAATGTTCATTTTATTATTTTTTTTACTAGCTTCTTTACCTACATCGTCAATTACATGTGCCTTGCTCTGTCTATTTAAAATTCAGGAGCGTAGGAAGTGGGGGAGCTCTGGTTTCCCCTGGAATATTTCAGACTGGCTCATTTCCCCCGGAAAAATTTCTTTACTACAACACTTTGAAGCACATTTTTTTCCTCAAACCTGTCTTCGAATGTGTGATCTACTTTTCATAGGAAATTCACGCAATATCACCAAAAATCGTCACGTCATTTTTTAAAGGTAACATTTGGAACTTTTTCCGTTAGAAAAGTTTGAGATTTCTTATTTCTGGGCAAATATTCTATCTAAAACTAAGTTCATATTAAAAATGCAAAAGTGTAGTTAAACTTATCTTTCTGAGGAAAGAGATATTAGCAATGTTTCCTTCCATAAATTCCTTCCATTTACAAAAAGTGTTGATTTGAACACTTATGAGTTTATAATTGATCATGTGTGTAAAGTTGCGAAAAGTGTGTTTTGCCACCCCCCCCCCCCAACCCCCGAAAGCGTAAAGATCCGGCCTTGCGCCGAGCTCCCCTGTTTATACAAAGTTCCTACGCCACTGTCAAAATTGCAATCTCCTACCTTATGAAAATATGATACTGAGATTCGATCATTTTAATTCAAAATGAAATTTTAGAAAGTGTCTTCTTTGCTTTGTAGAAATTCTATGTTCACAGATAGTTACAATACGTTGCTTCCTTTACAGTTTACATAGGTTTTTTTTTTTTTTTTTCAGTTCTTTGCATTTGCAATTAGCATTCAATACATTCTTAATTTCATAGGCAAAGTATGTCCCCATTATTCCATATAAATATTCTAACACACTGCACTAACATGCCACACACATCCATGCTATTTTATATTTTTACTATTTCAAGGATAACAATTTATAAAAATGTACACAGTAAAAGGAATGTATAAACTGTTGGATAAAGTTACATGCAAGCATGCACTAATTAATAATTATATGTCGATAGTTAAAACATCACATTCATTTTAAACTTAAAAATTATGTTTAAAATTAAATTACATTAAATGTTTAAAATAACAATAATATTTGATTTAATTAACGAACACATTTTAAAGTTTCAAAAACTAAAAAAATGTCAGTATGACTATAATTTATCTTAAAATTCATTTAGTATTTAATAGACGATGAAATAGAACGAAGTAATGCAAAATGTTAGAGCAAAACACTTGTATAAAGCACAGAAGTAACAGTGGCTAGTGTGATACCAGTACTAGCAATATCCTCAACAGGAACGGGAATAACACTTTGAAAATTGGAAAAAAGAAAAAAAATACAGTACAGGACCAAAAGTATTGAGCGTTTGAGAAGTCATACCTTTTTTTCGAGCATGAGATCCCCTAACATTTTTTTTCAGATTTAACTACTACTTTCTTTCTGCTTCTTTGTTTCTTTTCATTTTTTTTCCCGTTAAAATGTTTAATTAGTTTAAAAACAGAATATGACTAAGCTAATAAACATAATTATTTAATTTCATAAAAAATGTAATAAAAAATGTACAGGTTATCAGAAATTAAAATTTGGCTCCTTTCAAATGAAGTGAAACGGAGATTCAATTTCAAGTTACTTTGAGCAGAAAAAAAAGTAAATAAACAAGTGAATGCGATTGAATTGAAAAACATTGCTTTTAGACTGTCTCTCATTTAATCAAAAGTAGCCGCTGTCTTAGGCATGGAATCCAAGAAGTTTTTCAAGACTTCTTAAATTATTTAATGGTGCCAAACTGCACTTATTGTTAAGCTGTAAGTTACCACCCCAAAGCCAAAACAACATGTAATACACACCCAGCTTGGTCCTGTCATTCGGCGACTGCAGCTTCGTTATTATTAGAACTCATCAGTCTGAAATAGACAGTAGCCTAACTAGAGGCAGAAATCATCTTATAGAAGCTAAGAGTGCGAAGAAAACAAAAAAACTGGGAGCTAAAGTAAAATTAGCATGCCAGATCATAAATTGAAGGCAAAGCTTGGGTATTTAGCAATGTTATCGTGCCCATAAGAAGATTTCTGCCTCCAGTTCGGTTACTGCTTATTCCAGACTGATGAGTTCTAATAAGGATGAAACTGCAGTCTCTGGATAGCATGACTGAGCTGGAGGTGCATTACATTCACTCATTTTTTCTTTAAAGTTCTTTTCTACATGTATATTATAAAAAAGTCTTTTTTTTTCAAAAACACCATTTTTGATGGCTTATTTAGGTAAAGAATAGAATTATCTAACTTGCAATGCCCTTGGCCAGTAGTGTAACACATAATATACTTTTCATGTTTGCTATAAGTTTCATACAGGAACATTAAAATATTACAACAAGTTCAGCAAATTCCTGTTTTTTTCTAAATAAATGACTAGAATCAAGGCTAAACAACAAATTCTCAACATCAAATAAAAGATTATTCTGCTTTAAAAATAATCATTTTTCAAATAAAATGCATTTCCGATAGAATTAACATGATACAATTTGACAGTCATACAAAAAATTCATAACAATTTAACAAAACAATTTACAAAAACAAATGAATTGGACACTGACAATGAAAGGGGCACTTTATAAATTGCATTAGAATTAAATTACAACAAACTTAACCCCATTACCTGCCACGGGCATATATATATATAAGCTTCTCCAAAGTATGCTTCTTTGCAATGCACCACTATCAGTAAAGCTAGACCCATTTGGCTTTGGAATGCGATTGAATGTCCTTGACATTGTTGCTGATTCACTTACCCATTTTACAAAAGGGGCGAATTGGAGAGGAAAATATTTCCGATACATCGAATAACTGTGCGAGCATGCATGAAAACCGGTGGCTCTGGGGAGCGAATCTCTTAAGTTTTCTGCAGCAGGTAAGGGGTTAAAAAAAGTTCTGCCCTTTCATTCTCAGAGTGTGATAAGAGCCCCTATCTTTTCACTGCATAAGAGATAGCCAGCATACTTTTAACTTTTCCTGGTTTATGTAAAAACACTTGGTATATTAACATTAATGTGTCCCATAAACATTTATTAGCGTTAGCACCACATAATTTGCCAATTTCTCACACAAAAGCACCATGGAATGATTTAAAGTATACATTGTATTCACAACTGAGCAACTGTAGTACATGCCCAGGAGGATGAAGAATACATAACAATATTCAACTTAAAAAGCAAGAACTTTAAATTATGATAAGAAAAGTGCTCACTTTCTATTATACCTTTTCATAGCTAAATTTCAAATATCAATATAAGTATCGGGATAATTTTCACGGACGATATTAATGAATAATTTTCAAAGAAATATGAAATAAATTAGCTTTCAATTTTAAATATATATTAATATTTAAAATTATAAACAGAAAATTTCTTTCAAGCACTTATATTTAATTTTTTAATCTTAAAAAATTTAAAATATACTGTATCAGTTTTGATTTTAGCTGATGTTCAAGACAGGAAAATTGATAGCAAGAGCTCAAGTTAGATTAACTTGAATTCAATACTATGCTCAATTTCATGGAAAAGTCATTTGGTTACAATAATTTCCATGCAGTACAGTTTTAGTTTAATGATAACTTTCTATAATACAGCTTGTAGCTACGATTTTTATTCTTCAATTATTTCGAATAAAAGTAGAACACTCAATTTAAGGTTTTTCGACGTTTTAACGCACAAAAACTGCAGATTGCTGCAGTCTGCAATTTTTGTACGTTAAAATGTTAATAAACCATAATTCACTTTTCTGTACAAGATATAAATTTATTTCTAGTAAAAAAGGGTAGTTCTTCTACATTTCATTATTTAAAAATATAGTCATCCTTTCACTGTTTATTTGGAACTCTTAACTTAAACTTTTTTCTTGGTTTAATGTCACAGAGTAATGATTGGCAAAAAGAAATAATAATATGAATCACATGATAAATATACTTTCAAGGACAAAATGGAAGTATTGCACTTAACTTTGGAAGAGAGTAAAAATGTATAAAATGAAAAAGTATTTAAATTGTAAAATGTAAAAACATAATCAATGCATGAATGGGAAAATTGACTTCTAAAATTTGTTTAAAGTGCTGAAATGATTGCTTTTCCTCGATTCCCTTAAGTTATCATACATGGGAACATTATGTTTTAGCTTCATCAGTAGGAAATTAACTGAAACAAATTCAGCTATCAAAAGTAAAAAGTCTAAAAAGACAAAGAATCTATTTGGCAAGTATTGGGCTTCACAAGATTACATTACAAATTTCATACCCTCAAAATTTTTGTCATAAAAGTATGCACAAAAAATAACAAAATAAAAGAAATAAATAAGAACTTTAATTGTATTCAAACCAATTTCATTAAAATAACAGTTCCTTTCTGTTAGACATATTTTTTCTGCTTATAACCAAATAAATACAAAATTTCCAAAACAAATGGAAAAAAACTTCTATACTTCTTTGTAGCATGCTCACATTAACCTTAGTATATTCATCTTTAGTAAATCTTATTTCACTTTTAAAGGAGCATTGAAAAATTCATCAATGCTTTCAAGTGCTAAGCAGACAACTCATATTAATATCTAATATAGCTTTTTATACAACTACAAATCTAATGACCAGTAACAGATCTTGGACCCAGCTAAACTGATCCTAATAATTTACCAATCCCCAACGAAAATCAAGAACCCTCCTGTAACTATTCACATCATTGCAAGTAGCAGCTGCTACTAGTAAACTTACAACAAATGCCTTCAATCCTGCTGAAATAGTAATTTTTCCTGATTTCAAGATAGCTTAGAATTTGAAAAAAACAATGATCCTTGGTCCATCAGTGCAGAATTTTAGCCCAATAACAACCTCTATTTTAAAATCTTAGAACTGAATCACGTATTTTCCTACTCTTCTTCGCTCAAGACTAGGTATTAAAGATTCCAAGACTGGAATCATAATCTGAATTTGAAAGTCTGTGTACTAGTACATTTAAATCTTTTGCAATATATTCACATCTTTCAAAATAATATCGAAGAGCACCCCAAAGGGACGTTATGAGAGGTGACTGACATCCGAAAAAAATCCTTACTCCACAAATTTTGTCTCATGATTCGACAAATTTGGGGACATTATTGCAATTTTTTTAAATTTCTGAATGCCTTTTTCATTAGATGTACTTATGTGCGCATACCCGTATTTTATCATTCTTCAAATTGAAAATTTCTGCCCTCTAAAAAATTTAAGCTCGCAGCTCCCCTGATAATATATGTTCTGTTCTTCTAATACAAAGCACTAAAGCAGCTAGAATAACCTTCTGTAGGGGTTTTTTTTTTTTTGTTTAATTTTTGTCAAAACTAAGATGTGTATAAAATATGTACTAGGATTGGCAATAATCTTAAAGCCAAGGCCTGAGGGACCGACCAAATGGTTGCATCACTGATACAGTGGTAAAAATAACTCTTTTCCCCCCTTTTAAAGGTTGGTAAGTGCAAAAGCAAACATAAATAAACTAAATACTAAAGCAAAATATGATACATATATTATGTTATGCATAAATATTTAAATATGATTATCATACACAACTATGGCAAGAAATTTTATATCTGACTGCAATTCAAAAACTTTTATGTTTATGCGGCACATATTTTTGGCATTTCTCAAAATAAAAATTACAAAAATAATTTCACAAACATCAGTCTAAATAATAATTAACATTCATAAATTTTAAATGTTAGATGGTAAACAATGAAAAACTAATAAATCTCCATAATATTAAAACATAATAATAAGTAAAATAACATATATTCATGAAATAACTTTCGTCCCTCATTACTAATACAAACATGCACCCGATGAATAAATTTAACATTCAAAATATATTACTCAGATCACTGAATAAGACACATACACCGGACACTACAACAAACACATCTTTGTGTTACAGGCTTTGGGGGGATCAGGTCAAGATCTTCATCATCGGGTGTCAGATCTAAATTGTAACCATCCTTGATTAGTTGTTCGGTTATCTCCTTAGCAGTAGAATTTGAAATGGGGTGATAATCTACGTCGTCATCACTGAAAATAAGTACATAAAAGTTAAAATGAGATAAATTCAATATACAGTTGCTCTCTTAATATGACCACGGTTAATATAGAATCACAGCCAAAACAAACGATTTGTTTGCCAAGTTTTTTTTCTATTTAGTTAAATAAAAAAAAACTCCCTCATAATATGTGCCTTAAAACTTAAGTTTCGGCTAAGATGAACAAATATTTCTGACCTCTTCACTGAAAATTTTCGTTTTCACTTTTTAGAAATTATTCATCATTTTGAGGTTGCAAAAGGCCTATCATGTATCGAGGAGAAAATATTTGAAACTTTTGTATGGAGAAAAAAGCCAATACACTTGTTTACTGATGGACATTTCAATTTGCTTGAACTTAAAACAGCCTATCTTCTGTTGTAGATTGCAATCCATTCATCAGTTGTTGATTACCACCTTTGTTTCCCAATTTTTTCCAAAACGTAAAATTTCATGAAATAAATAACTTTTTTGAATGTGCTAATAATTAGATTACAATGAGTGTACTAACATTGTAAGCCGTAGTAATTCTATTTTTAATTCAGGTAAGCTTTTTTTTTTCCAAACACAACTTATTCATGGTTACATATAATACACTGTCAGCTGAGTCAACCAGAGTGCAGTTTTGTTCTTATTAGAACTCATCAGTCTGAAATAGACAGTATCCACGCAAGATTCAGAAGATGGATTATAGAAGCTAAGCATGCCACATTTTACTAATTTTACTTTAGCTACCAGTTTGCTTGGCACTCTCAGCTTCTGTAAGACGTTTGTTTAATGAAATGTCAGAGGGAAAAAATATTCTAGAAAATCACAGTATATTTCAACAAGCTGTGGAGGGGCTTGTACGGATAAAAAATACCTAAGATTGGCAATGTGTGTTAAAACCAAGGGTTCTAAAGGGGATTGATCTAGAACCTTCCCTGGGTGAGCCACTGGCCATAAAAGAGCTGAAGAAAAATGTCAGAAAATGCTTTGAAAGCAGCATATGAAAATATTAAAGAAAAATCGTGACAATCCTGCATTATAGATTACTTTAAACTAAGTTGTATGTCAGTATTTTGCTTGACCATATTTGTAAGCAACTGAAGTCCAAATTAATATTTGAAGAAAAAAAAAATTATAATTTCTTATTGACTACATAAATTTTAATTTGTTCAATTTCATTGAAAAACTGTTACCTAAAATAAACTGATATTGTTTGAATGTATTAAATTTTACAAACAATTATGCTATTAATATACATGCTTAATACGATTGAACAAATTCATATGATTTGGTAATAAGTATAAGGTCATCCCACTTATAAGTCAATGTTTTAAACTTGGTTCTCTAAGATAAAATATTGACCTATCAGATTGACAATACTTTCGCATATCAAAGAAAGCTGCAGCAAATTTCTGCTGGAAGAGAAATTTTTATTTCTAAATTGTAACTTCAACGATAAAATTAATTTTTAAAGTACTAATAAATTTCAGTGGCACTACTATACACCTTAACTTCTATAAAATATCCTTAGGATATTTTATACTAGCAGTACCCGCACGGCGATGCCCGTGCAACAAATGTAAAGGAAGTTAACTAAATAAAGTTTAATTCACTTTAACCCTCTGAAGTAAAATTATTATATTTGATTCAAATGTGCTCCCCAACCTTTTGAATTCCACTAAAAGTCATATTAAAGTTTAAATCAATTCGCCAAATAAACGTTTCAATGGAATTTTGAGAAAACTGTAGTGGCAAGATTTTCGAAAACTCTCAACGAACACAGCAATTTTGCCCTTGAAGTTTAACATAATCCACCGATTTAACCGTAATTTCAATGTAAAATTGGTGGCCAAATTTAAATTTATTAACATAGGGAACCGATTGTGTCAGGTAGCTCAGCCTCAACCATTCTTCCATGATTTTAATTTGAACATTAAAAGGCAAGAAATATAATGTTACTCGCACCATCTCTTTGAAGTGATTACAATCTATAACAGTGACCCTCAAATAAGCAAGATTTCCCTGGCTGGGAGGTTTGGTAAATTTCCAGATTGTTGCCAAACTTTACGACGCCAAATACGAAGAGTAACTTCATAGCGGTGTTACCGAAAATGTCAGAATGGAACTATTAAAAATTTAGGTTTGGCGGCATTATATACATGTTTTAAACATGCAATAAAATACTTTTTAGACTGCAAACAACTACTGTTCCTTCACAGAGCGTTTTCTTTTTCTTTAATTTGGAGAAAGAAGTGTTTCACTGGCTGGGAGGTTTGGTAAATATCCCTATTGTTGCCAAACTTTACCACGCCAAATACGAAGAGTAGCTGATAGCCATCGCTAATTTTTTAACAATAATAGTTCCATTCTGACATTTTTGGCAACACCAAATTTTGAGGAATTCAACTGAATAAATTTAAATTCCCTCCCACCCCTCTGAACTAAAATTATTATATCCTTTAGTTCAAATGCGCTCCATCTTTTAAACTCCACTTAAAGTCATGTTAAAGTTTAAATCAATTCGCCAAATAAATCAAAAAGACAGAAAATTAAGAAAGAAATAAGAGATATTAAACATTCAAATTGAATAAATTTTCAAGGCTTAAATCTATACGCACAATTTTAACCACAAAGTAACTTCAGGGACAAAAGAGCAGCTGATCAGGAAAATGAACCTAGTGTTTCAGTACTGCGTACATAGTTAAGCCTTGAAAATTGACTAAATTTGATTAATTAATATCTCCTGTCCTAATTAACGGACAGAAACGTGCTAAAACTTTTCTTTTTCAGAAAAAAAACCCTTTCCAATGATATATAATATTTTGGGGTGGAGGAGGTTTTCCCCCCTCAATTATGGTGGATACACCAAAAATGAGACTAATTAATTAATTTAAAAATAACTAATTCGAAATTAAAAATTTGGGCTTTGAGGTGCACGAGGGCGAGGTACGTTCGAATTTTTGAGCCAAGTTTCAGGTCTGTAGGTGCTGTGGGGGCTTCTGGCCAGCGGTTACAAACGTACAAACAAACGACAAACGAACACCGTCATCTTTATATATATAGATCACATAATTTGAAAATCTTACATAATCTCAATATAATTTGAACATCTCACATAATTTGAATTAAGTTTTACTGTAATACACAAGCTGAATTTTAATTACCTGTCACTCTCCCAAGATACCAAAGGATGAGAATCAGTTTTGGTAACAATAGGTGCTTGACTCTTTGGCACTCTTAATCTAAACACAAAAGAGCAATTATGTAAACTCTACTATTATATTTGCTATGATGCAGGGTTGCCACAGGAAAAATGTCACAAAAAAGTAGCAAAAGTCGCCTAAAAGTACTAAAAAAGTTGCAAAAAAGTTGCCTTGAAAATAAAAAAAAGTTGCAAAAAGTAGCATGAAAAAAAAAAATTTGCAAAGAAGCTGAATAGAAACATGTGACAAGCTAAACTGAATATGAGTAATGCTTTAAAACAAGTTCAAAAAATGGACAGGTTTTGAACTGATGCATTAAATTAAAGATAGAAATGAGGGAAAAATAAAAATATTTTTGAAAAAAAAATTGAACCGACTTCGGAACTTCACTCAGCAAATGCTCTAAAAAGTAAAAAATAACTTTATTCTTTGAACACCATCGATACTACATTTAAACATAAGTTTTGAAGTCAGCGCAAAAAAGCTAAATAGAATCATTCGAAACTATAAATATAAATTTAAATGAATCCAGGTTCTTTATTCGCATTCGCATTCATTGAAAAATACATATTTATGTAATGGTACAAATATTCAGCTCTCAATTTTCAATGATTTCTCTGAAAATGTTGGCAAAATATAGTAAACATCATTTTACCTATAGTTTTTGCGCCGACTTCAAAACTTATGTTTAAATGTAGTATCGATGGTGTTCAAAGAATAAAATTATTTTTTACTTTTTAGAGCATTTGCTGAGTGAAGTTCCGAAGTCGGTTCAATTTTTTTTTTTCAAAAATATTTTTATTTTATTCTTTTTAGTGTAAATGTACATATGAAATAAGGTAATGTTTCCATTGCAAAACTTCACCTAATTTTCTTAAGTAAATGCTTCATAAAATAAACTATGTAAGAAAAAAAAGAAAGAAAGTATCAACGCGTCTAAAATTTTAAACGATTGACACTAAAAAATAATCCTTGTTATTCTCTGGTATTTATTTGTGTACTAGTTTAATTAAAGGCTAAATATTAACGGCTTTTCAACTAATTTATATTTCAAAACAACACTAGATTCTCGCAGTTCATAAAATTTCACGACGTATTACATACGTGGCCCGCTAATGAGTTTCATGTTTGCTTCAGTTAAGCCTTCATTCAAAATTTTCATGATCATTATAATAACTGTTTCATATCAATCACGTTCTGTAACAATGGATTTCATATTTAATCATTTAGGACAAATCGCTTTAAATTTGAGCAAAAATTTGGAGATTTTCCTCACTTTCTTCAGAATTCCTTTATCAAACCTTATGTAAATTAAGACTAATAAAACCTGAAATATTACGAATCAATCAGTACCTGGTACGACTTTCAGTTCGTTGGAGTTCAGGAGAAAAAAGCAGGACATAGAAAGATACTCGGTTTAAAATTTTCAAAAAGACCATAGAAAGGAATTTCATTATGCAATCCAGAGAAGCCTGGCGTTCAAAATGGTCATTATTACGATTACTGTGATCCCAATTTCTTTTTCGAAAGATTTCTGCAGGTTCCCGTTATCGAACCCGGATCACGAGAGGATGGGACCAATCGGAAAGAAAGACCTTTCTAACAAAAAAAGAATTTTTGAAATCGGTCCAGGCGTCTTCGAGTAATCTTGGAACATACCGAAAAAAAAAAAATTCTCCGACGAATTGTATAACCTCCTCCTTTGTTGAAGTCGGTTAAAAAGCAGTACAATCGAGGTCATTTACTTTACAAGACTGCTAGCATTCAAAAGAAAAAAAAAATATACTCATATAAATACAGAAAATTTATTCCGAAAATCCATGTTTTTGGTTTTTTACAGAAAAATGATTCTATCAAAGTATTTTCCTTTTGTTCACTAAGCAATTTAATTTATTTTCTTCATCTTCATGCTCTCTTTCCCTATTCCTCAACTTTATACTGCCTTCTAACATACCCTGAGCTATTCTAATACTTTCAGTGTCTTTTGCTTCAATAGCTGATTTTAGCCTCTGGTTTGCCTATTTAAAAAGTACATCAGCTGATTTTTGAGTGTCCTTTCTCTCTCTATTTACTAGTTTGACTTTTTCTTCTAACTTTTTAACAGATCTCTTCAAACTTGACAGCTTTTCTTTTTCTATATTTCAACTTTTCTTCATTTTCTTTTCTAATCTCACATTTGCTCTTCCTTCTTTTTCTTCTAGTCTTCAAGGTAGAACTGGTATGATTTGCGTGCACCAAAAGCTAAATTTAAAAGTTCTTTATCAATTTGGAATTGTGTAACTGTAGAATAACGCTTCAGAGCATCATATAATAAGCCTGTCATTCAATACACATTCCGATATCAAATCTTCCGAAAGAACTCTCCTGGATATCGAAAACCCCCCTCTCTACTTCTCTATTACCATGAGACTAAATTTGACTAAAAATGAATGTTACTTGCTCTGACGAAAATTATTAAAATTTGTATGGCTTAGATGGATTATAATTCTATTAACTTGAGTAGAGAAAATATCCAATGAGCATACGCTGTGCCGCTTTTACCATTAAAATCTGGCTTATTTGGGACTCTGTTTCCGAAGAGGCTCAAGCACAATTCTTTGCTTTTTTATGCATCCCAATTCAGTTGTTCATCTACTTAGCTGTCACGTGCTGTTTTTGACTCAAATAGAAATTTTGCAGGATAAACGGCGAATCGTCAGTTCGAGCCATTTTTACAGTTCCTTCATCCTTAAGAAATATAATTTTTCTTGGAATTTTTGATCGATACGGATGTCTGAATTTGCTCTCCACGAAGTAAAAAACACTGTACTACTATACTAAGACCGATTAAATTAACAAAGTGCGTTCACTTTCAAATTTAGATTTTCAAACTGTTTCATCTTCTTTACACCAGAACTAAAGACCTTTTGAGATTTTAATTATTCATTGAGCGCCCTCTGCACTTTATGGTTGAAGAAAAATGTCACATCTTACCTCTACCAATCACATTTCACGAGATATTTGCATAAAATCTAACTTTTGTCTAAACTTTTGCAGCAATAAAAAAAAAATGTCTTTTGCAATTTCCGATTTTCGTTTCGGTTATATTTTACAAAACTGCAGACACATATTTGGGACCATATTGTCTACCTGCAGTAGAAATTTGAAAGCATTTCGCTGAATAGTTTTCTTTTTATTCATATATTTGCCATTTATCTGAAGTATTGCATCGCACTGTAGCTGCCCTGTGCCCAGTCGAGGTTGCTGCAAAGATCTGCAATGTATAAGGTTTCAGTTTCCGGAAAAGCTCAAACATCGGTAATGTACGAAGTATGCAAATCAGTTCCATACAAGATCGACTTTCGTTTTCGTATCACTTAAGCCAAGCCAAACTTGTTGATTGGATGCAGTGGATTGGTGCAGCCCATAACGTCTATTTAGGGAAGGTTTTATTCTTGAAATGGAAATGATTTAAAACCATGGGTGACAGAAAATCTCCAGGTGTTTCGAAATAAAACTAACATTGGGGGAAAAAGTCTCCAAAAAAGCAGACTCAGTGAAAAAAAGTAGCTTTTTGGCCTGTTTTTGCATAAAAAAGTAGCTAAAGTCGCCTTGTGTCCAAAAAAGTAGCAAAAAGTAGCATTTAAGTATCCTGTGGCAACCCTGTGATGTGTGATGACATGTACAAACTATACAATTACGGTCAAGCCCACTTATTAAAATATCGGTTAAAAGAATGCTCTGCTTAATATAATACATTTTCAATGCACCAAACCGTTGAAATGTATTATTTTGATCCTGCATAATGGAATAGCTTACTTACTAGAATATATTTTTTTTGTGGCAAAATGGATATTCCATTAAGCGGGGTTGACTGTATATCTATAGCAATGATAACGTATATGCAGTGTTCTTGATGTAACTAACACCATTGACAAACAATACTTTTAAGCTAACAAAGTAGCTAAAACAGTGCTTAAAATTCATACAGATGAATTAAAATTACTTTTAAGTAAAATTTATTATTTTTATTTTATTTATTTATTGATTTTCTTTTTTTTTAAGCATAGGCATACACTAAAAGTATGCCAAAAGTACCTATGCTTACATTTATCTTTATTTCTCCGTTACAGGTGTATTTTTTAATCCAACAAAAGTGTTGACACATTGTTAAAATTTATGCAAATGAATTAAAATAACTTTTAAATACAATTTATTATAAATAAACAATTAAATACATTAAGCCATGAATATTTGATAATACAAAAATGTATAGATAGATACCTGCTACGAGGAATTAATTTCTTGGGCAAACCATCTATACTTTGTTCTCTTTGCCTAAGTTTTCTGGTTTGTAGAATTTGCTTTTCTAGAAAATAAAATAAACCGATTTGTTCATTTGAAGATGAGGAATTTTAGGAAAGTGCATTCATTGTGTATAAAAAATAAAGTGAAGTAGTTTAGAAAACTGAATGTAATTATTGGAAACTATGATACAATTTCAGACTATGGTAAATAGGGGTTGTGATGGCCTGATCAGTAAGGTGTGGGGCTCGTAACCAGAGAGTCCCGCTTAGATTCTAGCTGGTAAAAGATCCACCATGCACACTAATGGTGGCTGGAGCAGATTAAATATGGGTTGTGGTCACAAAGTCCTCCAAGGCTCCAAGTCCCCATTCCAAATCAATACCTTTACGGGTGCTGGACCAAGGGTTGCTTAGCTCCTGGTCTGGAACAGAGAACTCTTCAGGGCCCACACATCCAACCCGTAAAATCATATGTAGTGGTAGGTACAGAGGACTATGGAGTGAATGAATGAATATGGTAAATAAGAAGCATTATTTTAGAAAATAAATGAATGAGTTCAGCGAACAAAAACTGAGGCCTAAGGCCCACAATACTTTTTTCAAAAGCACTTTGAAATGTGTAAGCTAATCAAACATAATAAAATAAGAAGCAACTAAACTTGAAGCAAAAATTAAATTTATCATTCACCTAACACTGAAATCATTTTTCTAAAACATTCAAAAATATTTTATTGAAATTACTGCTTCCTAAAAAATACTGTTGTAACAATTTATTCTATGCATTACCCTAAAGTTCCAAGATACACAAATAACTTTTAGTCACAAAAGAAGCTTAAAGAGGAAATCTTGAAATTCAAACATTATTTTTCAAAATAAAAGAGTAAAATGAAATAAAGAAATCAAGCATACCTAATCGTTTTTGTAATACTGATGAAGGCATGAGTTTTGTTGCGACTTTGACGTTATCTCTGTTACCAGCAATTTTTACAACATGCGACTCCACCTAAAATCAAGCAATATCTTTTTTAAATTTTGAGTTTTAAAAATTAATCAAAAATAATACAAATGACAAGTTTTCTCCTATGAATGTTAATTGACACGTTAATTATCAGCTTAGTTTTAAAAACATGAGCTTGTCTGGTTCTTGGTTTAAAAAAAAAAGTTTCCCTGAAAAATGGTGAGTTAAAATCATTATCAAAGATAAAACATCTGATTGTCAATTGAGCACATATAAGTTCAGCCTTTTATAAAATTATAGCACTTGACATTTTTCATATATCACATATTATTATTAATTTTGTACGTAAAGGTATATACTTTTAAATAAAATTATTTTTTTTACATGTATATGTAACAGTGATAATTTAAATATAACCATTGACAAATAATACTTTAAAGCTAACAAAATAGTTGAAACATTGTTAAAATCAATACAGATGAATTAACATTACTTTTAAATAAAATTACAAATAAACAGTTAAATAAATGCATCAATCCATGAATACCAGCTACAAGGAATTAATTTCTTGGGCAAACCACCTATACTTTATAAAGCAGTGAGTAACTGCCCCTAAGCAAGGGCTAAGGCAGGAACACAGGGGTGGTTACTCATTGCTTTATACCTGAGCTCTGCCTTAAAATTTAAGAGTTGTGAAATTAGAATACCAGCGAGCAACTGCACTTGGTACTGTACATTAGCTACTAGTTTTTTTTTTTGGCCCTCTTTGCTCTATAAAAGGATTTTTGCCTCCAACTCGGTTACTTTTCTATTCCATGCTGATGAGTGCATAATAAGCACAAAACTGCAGTCCATGAATCAAAATAACCGAGTTGGAGGGGTTTTGCGTGCATCTGTACTTTGTTCTCTTATAAAATTATAGCACTTGACATTTTTATCTCTTCCCTTTAAATACACTAATACATAATGATCCTACAGAAATGTTTTTGATTTTTTACCTTGAAAGTGATATTTTATATATTTTTTGGACCATGTACTTTGCACAAACCAGTAAATGCTACACAGCATTTTCAAGCTAAAAGAGTAAAAATTAGTTATACATTTTTTTTTTTTGGTTCAATCACATTATGTCACTCGTCTCAAGAGACATTTTAACAACTCTATTTTGTCATGAGCCTTGCAATGGACATATATTCCTTATGGCTGTAAATCTAAATCCAACTTGTGCAGCCTACAAACTTCCCCATCATATTTGACGCACTGCCCTAGCAGTCTCTCTTAAATCCTAAAAAGGCACATCTAAGCTTACGAAAGCATTTTGTTAAAATATTAAATAAGTTCTTGACTTCTGGAGTTTCATATAGGTGTAAAATCCTTAAAAAACTTCACAATTATCATTGATACTCGTCATGCAAAAAAAAAAAAAACATACCCCAGTCATAACCCCTAAAAAAACACACATACACAAATTATTGAACGGGACAGGAGCCCATTCAAGCCCCATGGAGTCAGCGCTAGTGGCTATCTCAACTATATAAAATGGTAGAATTAGAAAAAAAAAAAGTCGGAAGCTGCAATTTACTACCAAAAGCATCATGTTCATGACCAGATTACAGTCCCAGGAGCCAAATTTGATGCTTGAAATTTCAGAACTCATTAAACATTTCCTTGCCCCAATTTACTACAATCACAACCCAAGATTGGAATAAAATGGAAGTTTTTCAAATTTAACACTTTTTAAGTACATGATTGAATTATTTCTATTTAATGGATTTCATAAATTAACATATTTTTGTTACCTCTTACAATCATACATGTTCAATTTATTTACTAACACGCTGACTACCAAGTTGCAAAAAATCTACAGCACGAGCTGGGCAAAAAACACGGTTCCTGTCAGTCAATTTTGATTTTCTGGTACATACTAAGTATCAATACTAAGGTCAGTGTACAACACATTAAATTAAAACTTGTACAAAAACGGTAAATTACATGCTACAAATTATCTCGTAGCTCGCTAGTCAACGTGTTTAAAATAGGGACTAGATTTTTCATTTCAACACCCAAACAGAATATTTCATGAGTCATCAGGATGCCTAAATTTAAATTCTTATTTCTAACACTGCTGGATGGAAAGGATTTTTCTAATTCCAATTGTTATTCTTAAGAATATTTTTATATCTTGCTGTTATAGATATCACTATAGTGTCAATCAGTAATGAGTGAAAACAACTTACTGCAGCTGCATCATTCAGAAGGCTTGAACATTCCGAGTTGATATTCTGCACAGCACTATCGGCAGATTTTTCTTCATTATCTATTCTATCCGAAGTCTCTGTACTCGCAGCAGAGGTTGAGGTTTTTCCAGCACCAACTAAGGTTGTTTTGGAATCACTATCAATGCCGCTGTCTTCCATTTTCAAGATCTCACATTGATGAGAAAAATTACCTATAATTAATCGTCATTTCACACAGTGATTCAAAACAATAAACAGTTCATATACTTATGCAACAGTAAAAAACACATTTTCTGAAAATTGATTTCCTTTATTAAGTAATTCATGGAAATTTCGTTGTAGCTAACTTCTAGGGACATGAAATTTTATTCGTTGAAACAAGAATTTTGTTTTAATTCAAGCCATGTAATGGATATTAAATAAGAACTAAAAATTTATTTCATTTAAATGAATATTTTTTTGCATTAATATTCACTACATTGTATTTCACTGTATTAAAATAAAATTAATGAATGATGTCCAGTAGAGGTAACAGCTTTAGACACTTGCGTGATTCTAATCAAAAACATCTACTGGACAAGACACAAAGAATTTTTTGCATTTATTTTGGCATAAAAGCCAGCTGTCCCATTCCTCTATTCTCCGCCATGAGAAAAAAAAGTACTGCAAATGAAAGATAATGATTAAATCATACTATAAGAGTCGAACATTTGCAATAAAGTTTAAATGTTAAGATTTGAATCCAAAGCAAAAATGTGATACTTAGTAGGGGGGGGGGGGAGAGGATTCTGCCTACTTAAGCAAATTTTTTTTAAAAACTATTTTAAAGACAGTTTAAAAAATAAATAAATAAACACTAATAATAGACAAGAAGTTTATGGATGGTATTAGCACATCTTACTATTTCTTTACCAATCGTTACAACGTGTTTAGTGATAAAAATTAAAAAAAAAAACATTTTAGAATCATATCAACTTAGGGAACTAATGGAATTTTTAAAAAAAAGAAATTTTTCATAAAATATCTCAACCCAAAATTTTATTAGCACAAGTGCAGAAATTTTGATAATTCAGTCCTTTCAAATAATTCAGCCACACAGTTATTTTTACCCCTCACTTATTTTTTTTAGGCCGGGGGGGGGGGGGGTCAATCAATAATAACCATAGATACTGGCATGGGTGTACTTGCACGATCCTGGCTTTTGAAAGATATAATTTTTGAATTTTAAACATAATAATGATAGTTTTGTATTTTCTCATACAGCTGAGTCTCGATAACTTGAAGTCTTATAACTCGAATATACCTTTATTTCAGTTTTTATTGAGTCCTAAACATTTGAGAAGTGTGTCGGATCTTCTTGTAACTCGAATTACCATTGACTGAAATCTTTGAGCTGGTTTCTTGGAACTTCGAGTTATCGAGACTCCAAAGAATTATTTAAACAAAATACACCAAGTTAACTCCATTTTAAACGAAGGACACACTAAATCACACTTAAACTGTAAAATACTTCACGAAAAATATTAAATTCATGTTTATGCATATGAGTACCAGCAGACACTATCACCTAACCACAATTTAAAAATAATTTTTTTTTCATTTTTAATAAGTAATATCAAAACGTTATTATCTTTAAAGTTTTTTTTTTTTTTTTTTAATTTCAAATAGGAGACATTCAATTCATTTTAAGTAAAGGAATAACATTTTAAATGACTTGGAAAAAGTACAAAAATATTATCAGAGACACAGAACGTCAAAATTAATAAAGAAGAAAATAAACTTCACAAGAGTTGCGAGTTCCAACAGAGTTTGCTTTAGAATAAGTAAATAATTTTTAAATAAAGTAACTATAACAATGCATGCTATTTTTAATCAAATACATTTGAAAAAATATTTCTTTCAAAATTCAAACAACGCTTTTTAAATAAATAAAAAT
>JAXGGA010016319.1:0-26915 GCA_038373865.1 Uloborus plumipes | reverse complement strand
CAGGGTGGTAATAAAAATGAATAATAATCAAACTAATTTTACGTTACAGAACAACCATAAATCATTCTTCAAAGTTTTAAAAGCAAGTTGAAAGGTTATTTTTCTTTATCCTGCCTCTAGCATCCTTTTAATTGATTAAAAAGTTAAAAAACATAGTTCATAATCAAAATGTAAGTCAGCTTTCCTCACCCATATCGAATGAAATGAAATTGTTTAGGCCTCATTAGAAACAGAATAAAAATTAATTATCAAGTTGAAAAAGTAAAATATTAAAAGTATACAAAAATATACCTATATCAGGTTCTTGGTCCTTAGTTACAGCATTTTCTCCAAGCCTATCTAAAGTTTTAGATAAATACTTTTCATTGTCAACATGAGCTGTTAAAAAATAATAAATTAAAAATTAAATAAGTAAAACATAATACATTTTACTAAACTATTTCAACTTTAGAAATTCAATATAACTTTTACTGACTCATAATTAGGGAGCATTCATTTGAACACCAATATATTTTGATTTAAAAAGGTTTAGATCCCTAAAAAAAGTTCCTGTTTAATTTTTTCCCCTTTACAAAATATAAATAATGAGCTTATCCTCATATCAGTGGTTAAAAGTAAAGAGAGTCTATCAATTCTTCAGATATGTCCTTACATCAATTTTAAACACATTATTGTAAAAATATCAGAACAAAAATTTACATTAGCGGTAACAAGTAATATGAATGGTTCGGGTGCAAATAGTGGTAACTAGTATTTTTTTCAATCAAAGATGTGGGTTGTGAGAAGTTCGAGAAATTACTGTATCAAGTACTTTGATTTTAAAAACAAAGTGGGTACATTAATTTAGAGCTGTGTCTTGATAAACCCTGTAATATTTCTGTTTATATGACCACATACTATTATTTTCAACAAATAATTCGATTTTTACAATTTTGACAGATTCCGCTATTTACGCCTGAGCCCTTCATGTCACTTGTTACCGCTAACTTCAAAATGTTCTAGATATTTTTTAGAAAAAATCTAGAAGAAAACAAGTAACTAACATATGTAATTGAAAAAGATCAAAAAATATTTTAATTAACACATTTAGCTTGTACTTATGAAAGATTTATATAGAAGATTGTGATCTTTTTACTTATCAATAACTCTATGTTGATTAGTGCATCCATTTAAAAAGAGTTTTTAATTGATTCATTGATATGATAACAGCACATTTTGCAGAAAACTGAAACAAAGCAAATCCGACTTTCAAAAAGAATATGGATTTATCTTAGCATAACTAACTACTTTACTTCACACACTCCAGGGTCACCTGTTTCTACCACAACTCGTGGTTTAACGAAGATAGGACCCTGAAGAGCGCTCTATTCTTTTTTGAACCAGACCAAGGGCCGAGCAAACATTTGACCCAGCACCCCCAGAGGTATTCTTTCACTTGGAGGACTTTGTGACCACCACATTTTTAACGTCCCCCAGCCACCATTAATCAAGACGATGGATCTTTGATTGGCTGGGATCGAACTCGGGACCCTCCGGTCACGAGTCCGACGCCTTACCGACTGGGCCACCATGGCCCTGCATAACTAAATACTAAACAATATTTGTTAAGCAATGAAAAACTAGAAGCAAAAGAGGCATGAGTACAAAATTAAAAATTTGGAGGTAACTGGTAAAAATGGTAAGAGATACTCTCGACCAATTTAGCGCAAAAAAGAAAGCAGTAGTAGTTTTGGTAGGTGCTACTCAACATGATTCAGAAAAACTTTTCAATGAAAGCCCAACTAGGATTTGAACTTAGCACATGTTTTTACCAAAACTTTTAAAAAATCGTAGAGTGAGCATGTTTCTAAGTAGTTATCTTATCAAGAACACCAAATTATTTTATAATAGATAATGCACACAATAAATACATTAAATTGTCCTTTCACATTTGTGATTTAAAAATAAAAAAATCAGCCATTACAATAAAATTTTTATGAATCCCCTTCATGCACCTCATTAAACCCTAAGAGTTCGAGCTATACCAGTTGGGGACTAATGCATTATAATGTTTGGTAAAAATAACTAAGGTTTCATTATATAAAAAAATACATTAAAAAAGTTAAGGGGTTTGATTTTTAGAAATAGATTATTCAACAGAAATAATTTATGTACCAAACATCTGTTCTCAATAAAACAACAGAAGTTTATTTTAGTGATGCAACGAATATTCGGCCGAGGCCGAATGCCTATTTAACTATTCGGCCTTGGCCGAATACTGTGCAAAAATGTATTTAATTTCAGCAATTTGAAAGTTTTATCTATTTTTAATTATTCTCGTCATGTTAAATGGGTATTTTTAATGAAATCTTGTCATATTATGATACTTAGACATTTTTGAAGGTATTCACTAATTTTATTGTCAACTTAAACTGCGTGTACTTACAAACCTTGACTATCTTAACACATAAAATAAATCTGTACAAAATCATAGGATAAAGCAGAACAATAAAATACTTTATCTTGCATATTACAAGGGTTGGTATACTTATTTTGTAAAATTAATTCTTAAACATGAAAGATTTAAATTGATAAAATATAAGCATAAATCATACATAAAACAAAGGTCAGTTCTTTCTTTATCAGAATAAAAGACGTATAAAAATGGAATAGTATGATAGAAGTATGCTTCTTTCCCAATCTTTTATTTTTAAAAAATTGAATATGGGTATTTAAAATATAAAAATAGCATTGTTAATTTCCCTACATAACATTTCAAAAATATTCTTTCTAATCTTTGCAATTGTGAAAATCATATAGCTGGTTTTTTCTGTGCAAACAGATTATGATGCGAAAGACATTTTTAGGAGATAGGTCTATTTTTTCTTCTTTTCCTAAAACTTACCAGATTTGGAAAATAAGTGTTACATTTGGTACTTGTAGTGAACATCTAGTTCTGAAAAGCACTTTCTGGCCTGCTTAGAACGATAACAGTCAATTTTTCTCCTGGTGCCTACACGGATAAAAGTCTATATTTTTCGAAGTATAATTATAAATTTTGTATTGGAATACCTTCAAATATTAACATTTCCCATAGAGAAATATGGTTTGTTGCTGCCAATTTTGGTAAATATAAAGACTTAATACAATAAAAAAATTATATGAACATTTCCATGCTGAATCATTTCAGTTTATTTTTTCCTCTTATTTATTTGGAAGAGCTTTATGAAATATTTTTTTAGATGTTTAAATATAGAGCTCTGACCTTTAAGAACAATTGGTATGGAAATACATTCTTCTTTGGTCTTCTTTTTAGTAAATTTTGGCCGAATATGACCGAATATTTTTGAAGATTGAACTAAAACTACTATTTCCAAAAACATTTCTCCAAATTTTATTAAAAAATCTTTAACAATGTATATTTAACTCATAATCATACAAAAGTATGCTTTAAATGCAACCTGCACTTTGTATATTAACAAAAACAAGTTAACTATTCGGCAGCCGAATAGCTGAATATTCGGCCTTCAGTTTGGCCGAATATTCGTTATTCGGTATTCGGCCAAATCACTATTCGTTGCATCCCTAGTTTATTTACATTTGATCAGTTATACTCACAATTTCCACTGCTGTAAATAGCTTTAACAGCCTTCTTCATTTTTGTCAAGCCATCTCGGTCAAAATCAAGCGTCTGTTAAAATGGAGAAGGGAAAAAAGTGTTAATTTACATATTTTTTTAATGATTTTCTTCAATACCCTCTGAATTTTTTTTCAAAAATGCATTAATAAGTAAAAAATACTTGTTTAGGTTTAAAATGACAAAAAAAAAAAAAAAAAAAATGGAGAGAGAGAGAACAAAGGATAAAAATTGCACTAGAATGTAACTAATCTTTTCATTTTATTCACATAAATACTAGAAACAAGCCTTTTAGCATTTTCTTTTCTGTAACTAAAGTCGGAGGTTTAGTTTCGAAAGTAAATACATTGTGGCTACATCACTGATAAAATGCCTTTATATTCAGATTTAAAATATATTTTCCAAAATATCCTACTTTGATTTTTAAGGACTGCTAGAAAAGGACTTATAAAAAACTGAAAAACCTTGAGTCTTATTTTGCAAACTATAAATTTAATTTTGACGACCATTGATTTTAAAAGTAATCTTAAATTTTTGCATCCCGCCCTTCTCCAATGAACAGCTTTTAATTTCAGAAGATTTGCTCTCAAAACATATAGTTTTGATCACAGAAAAACTTTTCCTAGGGTTTGGCTGCTCTTTTTTAGTAATTTCCTGAATTGTACACTATGTGAACTAAATTTTTAGGGGTTTTTTACTCCCCATAGCTATCAATTCAAAACGTAACAGAGTTTGATAGCGAACCTCATCATTTTACTATAACATCTTATTTTTAGCAAAACAGTAACTAGAGTGAAAGCAAAAATAGAACATTGAAAAGTAAATACGCAGGAAAACTGCAGACATGTGTTTTACACACATGCAATGGCACCCAACAGAAGGTTTCGTCGGGTATCTTCGCATCCATAAGCTCACATCTTTTACACTGAAAAAGGTGTTCCTTGTGAAGACAAAACACATGTTAGCACTATTCTTGCACATTTGGGTTTTTTGACGTTGCATTTATGCTTTTATTTTTCAGGAGAAAATTATTTATTTAATTCAGTAATTATACCTTTGCATCAGAATATCAGGAAAAAAAGTTATTTCTAATAGCTGCTTTATTTTTTCTTCCAAAATGTCATTAGCAATTTTTATAGCAGTATAAAATGCATTCTTTGTTTCCTATCAAAAGTTATATTAACAAAATTAGGATAGTAATATAAACTTAACAAGTGATTGTTGCGCAAGATGATTTTTTTAAAGAAAAGGAATAAAATATACCTTTCTTTAGCATACAAAATTATTCAAATTAAGGAACACAGCAGAATGAAACATTATCAAATGTTAAATAAAAATGCGATCATTTTCAGGATTCTTTTTTTTTCTTTGCCATTTTCTTCTTTGATATACTGCATATTTTTTAAAACCTAATTCAAACTTTTATATCAGTCATACACAGCCTAATATGAATCTTTGCGTGACTAATATGAATCTAATGAACATAACTTGAAAATTGCAACTAAGTAAAATATTTTGAGACGAAAGGGAAAAAACTAGGTGCAATTGGCACGTTGCTGATACGAATTTCGAATGCTGATCATACTTTTCTACATTGAAAAAAAAAGTTCTCCGACACTCAGTGTCAGATCTAGAGGATAACAAACCATTGCTTCTTTTTGTTTTGCGCAGGAACACACTATTTTCATGTTTTTTACTCTTTTTGTTTTTCGCCGTAACTCGGTATAAAAACTGGAAGTTTAAAACGGGCTCTGGCTAAGAAAATTGATGATCTGGCACAGATGAGACTTTAAATATTTGCAGTGTGCGACCAGCATTAGGGGGTCAGTGAGGAGCAATTACCCCTTTCCCTCTGGTTTTGAGAAATTAATGCATATTACAAAAAAGTTGAAGTGATTTTCATTATTTTTTGGCATAATATGAATTGAATACACACCATCCTATGAAAATTTTTAATTTCAGGCCTGAACAAGAGTCCGCAATCTTTTGCAAACTTGTGCTTTAAACGTGACTTTCTTACTCATTACTTTGTAGCACAAAGATTTTATTTATTTCTCACACCATACAAGATAATACAATCAATTGAAACAGTTGCCTATCAAAACCAGTCAAATTGTTAATTCCTTTTGTATTGTTGCCTTAGTTTAAAACTTTTTTTTTTTTGTAATATTTAGGGATGCCTTGAACTTTAATTTTTGGAAGGCAAGAAGTTTTCAATTTGCTGAATAATATTTTGAGTTCCATCAAATGATAAAATATGATACAAATATGTGTACACACTTGCATCTATTTAAAAGTGACACAAAGCATAATTATTATATTTTCTTTTTTTGATGCAATTATGCAGTGTCGCCTTCAAATCTGCTGAAATGTCTAACAAAATTTGACAAATAAAAAAGGGCACAAGGATTGAGAGGTCACAGTGAAACATTGGGGCACCCCTGGTAATATATATATATATATATATATATTCCTTACAAACCTCACTTTAAGTATACAGATTTCAATGTTGCATTTTCAAGCAGGTTAATTTTAAACAAAAATGTTTTTGAACACATTTGAATTAAAACATAGGCAACTTAATTCAGCACACAGGCCAGGCAATAGTATTCGTGAAGGAAAAATTACCAAAAAGTAAGAAAAAGGTTTGGAGAAAAATTAATTTCCAACTATGCTAACTTGCTAACAGAAAAAAGATGGCATTTATATTAAACTACAGTTGATAAATAGATCTCATAAGTAATTTGCCACAAACTAAAATACTCAAGCAAGGAAGGGCTTTAAAGAGCTAGAGAAGAAAACATGTATCTACAGCATAAAATTATGCACTTCATAAAATATGTTATTTAAGAAGTTTAAAACCTCAAAGCTTAAAAAATTTGACGATTCTAACAAGAGTGACAGTAATAGAAGTTCATATTTTCTAAAAAATTTAAAGAACACACAGATATAAAAAAGTACCATGTTTTTAATCAGTTTGTTTTCATCTTACCTCCTCCAGTGCAGTAACAGTTTGACGACACAAAGCTATTTTGCTAACGAAAGATGAAGTAGTAGGAGAACTGTAATCTTCTCTTACTTCGCCAACAAATTCTGCAACACTCATTAACCCAGGCATGGTGAAAAGCAGATTTGTTTACAATCAAATAAATAAAACACACAAGCACAGGAAACGATACACCCTACACACTAGCCATCTTCGCATCGATCAACAATCTTTTTCACCGTACGGTCATGATTAGCTCATTTGTTGACGGCGGAGCCAATCGACAACATTCTGCTAGGAGTTGCTACAACGTGGAGCTGTAAAAGATGCTCCTTCATTACTTATGTTTCTTGAAACGTAACTACTATCACAACCTGCATAGATTCAAAATAGAATACCCTTCCAATATAGAGATCAAACTAAAGTAATAGAGTTGTCACCGCGCTGCCGAAAAGCTGTAGCAATCATGAAGCCCTCCTCGCTAGCATTAACCGAAAAATGTCAATGTTCGTAGTTTACGATCATTAAATGCATGAAATGGCTTGCTTTTAAAAGTTCAATAAATAGGTGCTTCGCGATTAAAAGCTTCAAAGAAAACAACTCAAAACAGTGACCAAGATAATCTCTAAAAATTTGAAAAGCGAACATCCGAGGCTTTGGGTTAGAGTCCCTATACTGCGCAAGCTGTTACCCAACGTCCTCTAACATCAAAAAATATGACCTGTAAAACTGCCTTTTAACCATCAATTTCTACCCCCACACAATTTCACTTACTCTTGGAGTTTTTGTCCAAAAACTGGAGCTGCGAGTAATGAGCATTGGGAAAGGTTTTTCTACACTATTCCTGCATTTAGAACGCAGATATTAGACTCAATTTTAGTCGAGCTAAGTTAATGCTCGCCAAATACTGCTGGACTATTACAAAAAAAAAAAAAAAACTCTTTAATGTACAGGAAACAATCGAAAATAAAGCGTTTACAACAGTGGGATAAAATGTTTCTAGTTTGAAAATAAACAAGTTAATGACGCTTGACCAGATTATTTGTTGTGCAAACATTTGTTGCACAACATAAATTTTCTTTAAAATCAATGGGGTGGTTATTATGAATCTTCTTCCTTGTATCTGGAAAACTTTAATGTATCTTGAAAACAAGAGCTCGAAAAAAAAAAAAAATCATTTACACATTCGTTTTTCTCGACTCAAAAATAGTAAGAATTGACCATTTAAAAGTAAAGGACAGAAAAGAAGTTTTTTTCGTAGTTTTTTCCAATTTTGACGTCAATTTCACAAATAAACTCTGCTCTGGATATCTTTGAAATTGATCTGTTCTGCAGGGAATTTCGGGTTAGGCAGGGCGGATCCAGTTGTTACCATTAATGCAGTGGTCAAAATATACACCGGAAGAAATAACTTGTCCTTACAGGCTCTATCAGTCTACAGTTGTGCTTCACATGGAAAACTCATAGCAAGATCTATATAAGTTCCACCTTGTTGAAACGTTGAGATAAGCTAAAACATGACGATGTCTGATGATGCTTTGAGTCGGATTAAGGGTTAGAAGGGGTCATTTCGAAAGGGGTCAAAGGGCAATTTTTTAGCAAAAATGGAGATGTTTAGCAATTTTTCGTAATATTAGAACAAAAAAATGCAGTTTTATGCTATATTTGGTCACTTAAGGGGGGGGGGGAATCATCCCTCTGGTTCTGCTTGGGTTAGGGGCCCATTACAATCACTTTTCGGGACCTCTTCTGCCTATCACAGAGTTAAACATTTATTTTGTGTATTTTAAAATCTTTCGGGATCCTTGCAGTTATGATATGGTTGACTAAATGAAATGAGAGAAAGGGGGGTTCAAATGAACCAAGCACTGCGACCAGAGGTCTATTGTACTAGTATGATATGGTTAATCAGCCATTGGACAACCGCTCTTCTCATATCTATGGCCGTAGTCCAAAGAACAATTTCAGCATTTTGCAAGTGAAGATCAATTTAATGAACAGTATACTCGTTAAGAGTATCTAAATGGGCTAACTCTGACGTCAATACATGAAAAATCATATAATCATCCTGTTGTACTTGTGAAATTGAAGGTTTTAATAAGCAACTGTAAGCCAATTATGATTTTCTGAGGGAAAGGGCTGGGCCTCTCTCCAATTTCTCCAAAACTGAAGCTTTTCCTTTAAATTCTTTTGGTGATGTTAACAGAAACATTTCGGCACAGCCTGCACTATTCTATCTTGATTTCTATTTTGTACAAAGAAGTAGTGAGAACTCCACTCTTCCCTTTTCAACACATTTAGATTTATTTATCCACTTAAAGCTAGATTGTTTATAATAGGAAATTTCCACTTAAATATTTTGTTCGCTTGAAATCCAAATGGTTGCCTATAGCAACGATACCTAATCTTATTTTTAATACAATGCCTCCTTAGTAGTATAATAAAGTTCGCTATTTCTTCAACACCACAACATACCTTCAAACAACAAACAGCTGGACTGATTTTTCAACAATTTAAAATTTTCCCTCTTTGCTGTGATTTTTGAGATGTCTGAATTTAAAATAAACAATAACAAATAAATATATTGCCGGTCTCTTGGAAGATTGTGGTAATATTTTATTTTATTTTTTAAATGTTCTAAAGAATTTGGTTATTTAATTTATTCAAAAGTTGAAAAGTTCATGAATATAACAAAATGTTTTAAGAAAGTATTTTCTTTTAATTTTATAGGTTTTTTTTAGTATTACAAAACTTTTAACACAGTGAGTTAATTTTTTTCCAGTTGATCCCATTCTGTATACCAGCGTTTCTTAAACTTTTTTACAAGTGGAACCCTTTTTGCTGTCCACTTTTTTGGCGGAACCCTTGTTTTTATTTCTACCCCCCCCCCTCCCCCACACACACAGCAGCTTGAATGCAACATTCTTAGTGTTTCATTTTAGAAATGGTTTATTAACAGCAAAATCAAAATTTACATCACACATTTATTGTTTGAAAAAAAAACTGCAGAAATGACCAAATTTTATAAAATACTTTAAATAACATACTGTACTTTTTTTTTTTAACATTTTAATGAGATGAGTGGACACGAGACATTTTTGATAGACACAAAATTGTATTGATAGCAGAAGTGAAGTTAATAAAGATTCAAGTTGTGCTGATCTTAGTAAATGTTTATGGTCCAGGCATAAATAGAGCAAAAGTAGAAATTGATATTTGGTTTTAAATTTTAATTACTTTTATTTTTTCATTTCAAAATTATAGCGTATCCTTATCTCGTATCTCCAATCAGAAATCTTTGGAGCTCACTAGAAATTTCAATGTGTCTTTTAGTTTACGATATTATGAAGACTATTTTAGTCCTGCTTGACCAAACCAGTGTTTCTCATCAGAATAAAACAAAAACCGTATGACCTTCACCCCCTCTATTTTTAGCTAGAGCTGTATGTTTTGCAATACTATGTAGGCAGAGTCTCACAGATCAAGTTCGCTAGTTCAAATGATTCCGTCGGGCGCCAGTTGAGAGATTTAGCAGGTTATACAAAAACAAAATGTATTACTTATTCGTATTTTGAGCTTCCCCCCCCCCCTATCAACGATTCTTCCTTCGGCTAAGTGAACAGGAGACAGGGTTGTTGTTTCAAATTTTCAGTTTTGATTTTAATTTTCTTTGCTGGAACTTTTGAGAACTTAGTTCAAATATTATGAAAGGAGGGGAGGAAAAGTTTCGCGGAACCCTGGGGTTCCGCGGAACACAGTTGAAGAAACGCTGATGTATACTGATGCTCAGTGAAAAAAAAAGGATATTGAATTGAAAGAAATGCTCTTATCTTTTTACATAAATAATCATTCTATATTCAAATTATATAGCACACCGGTTCTTTTGGAAGAAACAAACATATTTTATTACAAAAACACAACTGTACATCTCAATTATCTTTTGATTTAGAAACGTTCAGTACAATGAAATGAAAGACCATGAAATCCAACAGCAATAAGATAACACCACCCTTAAGCAGCAGAATTTCTTTAGCTAAAGGAGAAAAAATTATGCATTTCAGAATAAAACATAATGAGCTGCAATATTTTATACACATATTTGTGAACATATAATTCATAAGGCTCAAAACAAAATGATTTCCTCTCAGAAAAGGATAATTAGTAGCATGTGTGAGAAGATTTTTTCCAAACTTCAACGTATTTGCATGCAGATCAAGAAAGTGACCAAAAAATTTCAAATTTTTTTTTGTGCACTTTGCTCCCACAATGGCACCTTCTCTGCATTTCTCAACATCGAAATAAAAAAAAAGTCATTTTCCGCCCACCCTACTGCGCAGGTGAGCAATTGGCGAAATTTTTATCACTTCAAGACCTTTAATTTTGTGAATAATTTCAAAAATTCCCATTGATTTGTGATGGAGTTTTATTCTTTTAATGAAAGGATAGGCGGCTCGTACAGGGGGACGACAATTTACTCATTTTCAAAAGGAAAGGGGCCTTGCAATCTTTCAGGGAAAAAAGAACTAATGATCAATTGAAATTCTTCTTTAACTCAGAATGAATTATAATACGAAAGTAAATGCTGCAAATACCAAAAAATGGACTTTATTCAGGTTATTTCATAAGAATGGAACTTAGAATCTGAAGACTACGGTTGATATCCATCTGAACTGTTAAAGCCATATTTCACCTTTTTTAATAGGTCATTTAATTATTAGTGTTAAAATCCAGTAATGTAACAAAATTCTTCAAAATAAAAAAACGCAGTGGTTAAAGAACCGACCGCCGGGCCCGCATTTCGGATTCGACCCATACATTTGCGCTTGCGCAGATGCTAACCGTTCAACGGACGGATCGCAACAACTCAACGGTAGGATCTCGATTCTCCTCATTCGGCTTGTGGTAGCTCCTCGTGGGGAAATGGCGAACGCATCGATCATGAAAATACCGGAAAACAATCACCCCTGCTCATGTTAATACATTTTTTTCTTTTTCTACCACTAACCCCAGGGACAATTGTGTTTGGATCTTAATTCCTCAATTCAGGCATATTTTCGTGTGTTAAAACCGGAAATCCAGTATTTTTCGCTATGCTGTTATCTTCCCACATACGAATTTTTTTTTCCCTTAATCCAGATTTTCGACAATTATGTCAATAATTATTTATGATTTACATCATCTAGACCTGTTAAAATGACATTCTAAAATTGTTTTGAGTTAATACATTGCTTTATTTGCTGTGTTTATACTTTTGATGCCTTCATTCATTCTCTCTTTCATTTCTCTCAAGAGGTAATTAACTAAAATTTCTTTTTTTGTTTAAATCAAATTTTTTGTTTGTCAAATCGCAGCAGCGCTAGCCATGTCGTCCGAGCTCTATTATATGAACATTTGTCGCCATAGGCCACGAACTTCATGTGAATAACTTAAGTTCTGATTGAATTACAATAATGCTCCACTATACGAAAAGACCGATTGCGTCGATACGTCGCAATAAATAACTACATATTGTTTGAAGTACAACTGCAGATCGCGTATTTCGTTTTAATATCAATTTTATTCTTACTAAACAACCGTTCGCATAGCTTAAGTCATCTGTTACTTTGCGTGGTTGGTCACACATTATTCCTCCGATCGCAGGAAGTGTTTATCGGTCGGCTCTCGAAATTAGATCCGATCGGTCGTCTCTTGAAATCAGATTCGACTCATCGCTCTCTGCGCATGCGCCAGAGGTGGCCGATGCTCCATTACGTATCCGGTGGTCGGGTCGATAACACCTGCCATAAAAAAAATCAGAGGTGCTGCCTCTAAGTCCCCCATGCATACGGTCATTTAATTATTAGTATTAAAATCCAGTAATGTAACAAAATTCTAAAAAAAAGGCATCAGAGGTGCTGCCTCTAAGTCCCCCACGCATACATTTCTTTTGACTTTTTTTTCGGTACCTATGCAGTCTAGTACAAAAGTAAATCTTCTTAGATGTAAACCACGCTCGCCAAGGAGATAATAGCTTTGTCTCTACAAGTGACGAAAATTTTTGTAAATGTGCAGAGTTACGACCTTTGTTAAAAATAAGCGGTCGTTAGTTGCATTTTACGATCAAAAATTTTGATTTGACGCCAAAACTTCTACAGTAAGCACCAAATTTGACATCTACAGTTTTAGATTATAGTGTAAGTTTTCTTTCCTGATTTGTGATCATGACTCATGATTGGTCTGACGGATAAATTTTTAGAAGTAATTTAAAATTACATTCAACCTTGCCCTTAAGAACATTTTCTTTCATATTTTTAAAAATCTTTTGAAAATATACTCTTGTTAAACAAATATTTAAATATATAGTTTTTCTTCGAATGTTATTCATTATTAACAACTAGGTTATAAATTTTGATGCCTAAAAGCTGATACTAAGCATCATGACTCCTAAATTTAAATTTCTACTCCTAACACAGGTTATGATACATCTCCTGGATATTTTAAAAACAACTAGAGAGAAACATTACCTTCTGAAATAGCAACAGCCATCCAGGACCAGAAGTTGCAAAATCAAAATTTTAGCTGCAACGCCTCAAGTGGCCGTCTTGGAATTAAAACCGACGAGGCTTTCCCCTGAACCGTCTACCACCACATGCAGCATCTTCGGCATCCTTCTTGCGCTTCCACGCTTGATATCGATCTGCCATGTTGTACAACTCCTCGGGAACAAATTGATCGGCCTCTTCAAGAATCTTGATTAAAGCTGCAGCATGCATCCAGTCTTGCCTCGTGAAAATTGAAATGGCGGTGCCTTTCCTACCAGCCCTTCCGGTTCTGCCGACGCGATGCACGTATTCTTCGATATTGCGAGGAAAGTACATGTTGAAGATGTGCGTGATATCTTTTATGTCTAAGCCGCGAGATGCGACATCAGTAGCAATCAGTATTCTTACATAACCAGTTTTCAAGTCATTGAGGGCCTGCTCTCGATCGTACTGTTCCCTGTCCCCATGAATCGATTGGCATTCGACACCTCTCAAGATCAGATCACTGGAGATATCGTCTGCGATGCATTTTCGTTCGACGAAAACTATCACTTTATCTTGAGGACCCATGTTGTCAAGAAATTCTCTCATGAGCGGTCGTCTATCATCATCTTCAGCAAATATAATTTCCTGCGTGACTGAATGGACAGCAGCCAAATCCAAAGCACCAACATTTACTTTAAATGGGTCAGTCATATATTTTGCAGCAAGTCCTTGGATGCTGGTTGTCCAAGTAGCACTGGTCATGATGGTCTGTCGATCCGGACGGACATCCAACAGGATTTTACGGATCTGAGGCTCAAAACCTAAATCTAACATTCGATCGGCTTCATCGAGAACCAGATAGGTGACTCCTGTAACATTAATAACATTATTCATAACTAAATCATTAAGACGGCCAGGAGTGGCTATGACGATGTCGACTCCTTTCGAAATGAATCCAATCTGATTTCTTCGACTCCCGCCACCATAGACACAAACACATTTTATATCATGATAGGAATACTTCTTGGTTTCAACTTCAATCTGCTGAGCAAGTTCGCGAGTAGGAGCCAAAATAAGACAGCTAGGACCCACACGTTTTTCTCTGGGAGTCACTTGTCCGACAATATGAATCAAGGCAGGAAACAAGAAAGATATGGTTTTTCCAGTTCCTGTCTGAGCGATCCCAATCATATCGTACCCGCTCATGATGATTGGCCATGCCTGACACTGAATAGGAGAGGGAGTAGTAAACCCTTGATTTTTGAGTTCCCGAAGCAGTTCTGGATAGCGTCTAAATGCTTGCTCAAAAGTTGAAATAGGATTGGGGATACTCCTGGGATCATCAGGTTTCACTTTGAGTACGGAAATAGAATTTTGAGAAGCACGAAAAGCGGCAACTTCACTTGGGGTCATTTTGGCAATTGCACTATCCTCATGATAAAAGTCTTTTATAATGGGAGGCAAAGCAGCAAGCTTTCTTTTCTTTTCTTCTTCATACCGCTCATTAAGTAAATCCCAATTAATCAATTGGTCACCACTGCTACTTGTATATGAATAGCTTTCTTTAGAAGAATTGCAATAATCATTCCTTGCGCTACTTGTGCTGTTTGCATATGAACAGCTTTCATTAGGAGAATTGCAATAATCATTTCTTGCGCTACTTGTGTTGTTTGTATACGAGTAGCTCTCTTTAGGGGTTTCAGATGTAGAAAATTTGCGAAAATCTGATGTCAGCTCTTCTATCAACTGTTTAGCTTTTTCACAAGCGTCAGACGCACCAAATAAACGAACACATGCTGTACTAGCACTTCTGTCCTCCTGGATTACTTTGATTCTAGCACCACTTTCTTCTTGAAGCTCTTTTATTTTTGAACCACCACGGCCAATTATTTTTCCAACGTGAACTGAATCAACTTGTAGTTCTGTAGAATCCCCATTGTTGCTGAAATGACTATTCCTGTCATTGTTACGAGAAAATTGTCGATTTTCATATCGTGCTGGCTGTTCTTGCGTCCAGGATCTATCCGACGTATAGTTTTCGCGATTATCGTAAACTTCACAGCGTTTGGGTTCTTGTGCATACGAATCTGAATACATTTTATTTTCCCAGCGAGAATTGGAATTTCCATTTGTTGTACAGTTTTCATCGCCATCTTCATCCCAGCAGTCATCCATTTTTTTACACAAAAGTTTGCTCCAAAACACAGAAAAAACAAAGTGAAATGTAATTCTTATTTAGAAGAAAGAAAGTCAATTTCCGCGCTGCACGCTATAGAAATTCTTGTTTCACGCGCATGCGTTAATTCATCTTATTGTTGCCAATTGCCAGTTATAAGATTATATATGCGGTGAGTTGTAAACTGAAGTGCAAATTTAACTTGTGTTCGAATAGAGCTACCGATTAAACTGGTTCGTTGAATGACGTCGGCAGTGAGTGCCTGCTGCCTGTAATGTGTTTTCATTTGGAATCGGTTAATCTATGGCCTATGGCCCTTGTATAGCTCAACGTATTGACCTAAGGTCAACATAGAGGCTCTAAATCAGTGATTCCCAACCTCGGGGCTATCGCCCCGAAAAGGGCGATCGAACTCTTCAGGGAGGCGATAAATTTATAAGGTGCGATAGGGGGCGACGGGTATTCGGATGCCTGTCAATAGGAAATTTTTGACCAAAAAAAGTATATATTTATAGCTCAAATTTTATAAGCTTAGTTGAGGTTTATTAATGAACTGAAAGAGATCACAGAGGAAATATTGTTCGTCAGAACTTTGATTACTGATACGAAGGGATCGTCGATTTTAAAGTGGTGAAGGATTATTTTGAGGAAAAAAGAAATTCCATTATCAAATGTGATAGCTTGCGCAACAGATGGTGTCCCTGCGATGTCGGGTCGTCATATTGGATTTCTTGCACACCTTAAAAAAGAGGTACTAAAAGGGATCACCATCTACACTAGGTGGCCAAAAGTATCCGGACACTTTCAAAAATTCACATTTTTACATATAGCTCGAGAAATAAGTGATCAACTGTTCTTTAACTTTAGTCATACAAAATATAGGCTTCACCGAACATTTCCAAGTTGAAATTAAATTACTCTTGCATTTGGGGGACGACAAGAAGGGGGGTTGAAAAAAACCGCTTTTTGACCATAACTCTTCGAAAATAGCTCGGAATAAGCTATAAATCTCAGTAATTAATTAGCATACTATGTATAACTATTGTACAAATTTTTGTGAACGTACCTCTCTTACTTCCGAAGATATGAAACATTTTTTAAAAAACGGCAATTTTATTTGAAGGGTTTTTACTCATAACACGCAGAGTTTTTGATCAAACCTTATCAAAACTTCAGCAAAAATGATAAAATACAGGAGAAAGAACATACTAAAACGGTAAATAAAAATATTAAAAATCCAATGAGATATGAACGTTAAAAGGAAATATTTTTTCACGGCGCATGCGCGAACGACAGAAGTTTATAACTACAAAAATATTGTACCCTGATTTATACTTCATCTTATAAAAAAAGTTTCAGTTGAATATCATGAAAATTGAAAAAGATATCAGCGATCTAGTGAGCTGTATTTCATTCATTCGCAGACAATACATAAAAAGTGAGGGTCTGTCCACAAAGAGCTATTTTTAAATTAAAGGTTATTGCGTCATCGTTCAAAACCAACGTTTCAGGGGGTGTCCGGATACTTTTGGCCACCTACGAGGGTCTTTTTGGCCGAATAGGCGAAATGTGACTTCTATGCCGAATATAAATTTTCAAACTGTATACAATTTAACATTGAAGAAAATGCTCATTTGTCACCACATTATTTGTGGAGAACCCCTTGCCATTTATGTATTGTCTGCGAATGAATGAATTACAGCTCAATAGATCGCTGATATCTTTTTCAATTTTTACGATATTCAACTGAAACTTTTTTTATAAGATGCAGTATAAACCAGGCTACAATATTTTTGTAGTTATAAATTTCCGTCGTTCGCGCATGCGCCGTGAAAAATTATTTCCTTTTAGCGTTCATATCTCATCGGATTTTTAATATATTTATTTACCGTTTTAGTATGTTTTTTCTCTTGTATTTTGTCATCTTTCTTGAAGTGTTGATAAGGTTTGATCAAAAACTCTGCGTGTTATGAGCAAAAACCCTTCAAATAAAATTGCCGTTTTTTAAAAAATGTTTCATATCTTCGGAAGTAAGAGTGATACGTTCATAAAAATTTGTACAGTGATTATACATAGTATGCTAATTAATTACTGAGATTTATAGCTTATTCCGAGCTATTTTCGAAGAGTTATGGTCAAAAAGAGGTTTTTCTTTCAACCACCTTCTTGTCGTCCCCCAAATGCAAGAGTAATTTAATTTCAACTTGGAAATGTTCAGTGAAGCCTATATTTTGTATGACTAAAGTTGAAGAACAATTGATCACTTATTTCTCGAGCTTTATGTAAAAATGTGAATTTTTGAAAGTGTCCGGATACTTTTGGCCACCTAGTGTATTGTGTCATTCATCGTCAACACTTGGCTGCTAAAAAAAGTTTCAAACTAAAATTAGGCGTTCAGAAATATTAATGTTCACCAGTTGCAATGCCACCTAATTTGCGTTTTTAAGGGAAGAGGGGGGGGGATGGGTGTAACTCAATCTCTACAGGGGGGCGATGGTCCAAAAAATGTTGGGAACCACAGCTTTAGATTAACAGGTAGAACAATTGGAACTTACCTTTAGATATGCATTTGAAAGCAGAAACTAGAATCTTAAATCACAAGTTTTTAGTCATTTTTGGGCCCCCTGAAAAATTTTCAGGGAAGCGCAAGCTTCCCGTGCCTTTTTATTTATTATTAGGTATTTAGGCCCTGCTCTCACATACTCTTTATAGGGTATTTAGGCCCTGCTCTCACAGCCGCCACATTTTCCAGCGTTGTAAGGGTAGAGGTATCAGCGTTTTCAGTGCAGTAAAACTGTTAAAACTGCAGGTTGCACACGGTACCTTTTAGGATGAAACGTTGTAGTACCAGGTATGAAGAAATAAAATCGGCAATTAACATAAACTGGGAAGCTGGGAATAATTTTGAAAACTTAGCTTTTTTTTCTTGAGATTGTGAACAATGTAATTTTTGATAAGGATCATATTAAAACTGCTACAGAACACACTTTACAATTCTTATATGCTGTAATCTGCTAATAACGAATTGAAACAATACCAAGGTACTAATTGAATACTATTATTTGTTGAAATGTTCATTTTCGGGGAACTTCAGACCCTTTTTTTTGGACCGTCCCTAAAAAGGGACGCTATAGTCATTAGTGGGTTCATTGCATGTGTCATATCTAATAACTGTTCATAATTACCGTTTCAAGTGTCACCCGTGCCAGGAACGCCAGTTTCTGGACATTCGTTTCGGCGCTTTTTGTTTTATTACTGAAACAATTTTTAACTAATGTTTATATATCTTGTACTTTTTTGAGAAAGTTAAAAATAGAGAAAGTGTCAGTGTGTTCCCGTATAAAAAGATAATATCAGACTCGTGTAACAAAGGTGTATGAGTAAAAACTATTCCATAAATTTTTTATTGCTATAAAATAATTATATTTAGGCACATTTATTCTTAATTCAGATCACACGGGGAATCCCACGAGGAAATAGAAATAAAGTCTTTTGATAATTTTTGAAAAATTTGATAAAATTTGCAAAGGAAGAATGAAAAAGTAATGTACAGTACGTCCTTCAACGACTTCTGACTATTTTCAACGATGCATCTTCGTTATTTAGATTTCGCATGGAAACTAAGCGACAAGCAATTTGTACATTTTTCAAAAACAGATCCAAAAGATGGTCCATAGAAGTCATGCCCCTCCCAATTCCTTACGAGACTAAAAACAGCTTAAACAGCGTTTTCGGGACCTTGATTTCAAGAAAGTCCCAGATATATTTTTAATTGTGCCCAATACATTAATGATCTTCTTCCCCTTCCAATTTGTAAGTTCCAAGTGAAACACGGACGATCACAACTCACCAATGCAATCGCAAATTCTCAAATTTGGATTCAAGTGAAACGTTACAATCGCTACGAGATGCGATTCTATCGTAAAATTCGACTTTCGGTAGCGATTGCAATTGTGATCGTCTCGAAGCGATTGCAATGGTGTTTCACTTGAATTCGGCCCTAAGTCAAAGACTGAAATATAAAAATAGAGAGGGATTAAGAGGCGCGTGTTTGTTTATTTCAAGACATTTCTCTGAAAAGCGAATGTGACAAATTGGTATCCTTGCAATAGTGATAGACAACGCATCGGTGATTGAACATTTGCTTGAACAACTTTGCTTTGCTTTTTTGCTTTAACTACAGGGCGGCATAGTTCTTACTCTGGTAAGTTGACCTCTGACCAGGGGCGTCATTTCAAGTTTTTTTCAGGGGGGGGGGGCAAAGGGTAAAAACACAATACAATTTCACCAGAAAACAACAAAAACCACTCCCACTTATATGTAAATACATTGATTTCTCATAGTCAGTGGGGAGGCAATTGACCCCCCCCTGCCCCCCTAAATGACGGGCCTGCCTCTGACTTTTTACGGTAAAAAGGAAGGTTCATTGACAGGGCCTAATTACTGAATAGGCCAACTAGGCCGTGGCCTAATGCCCCACAATTTAGGGCCCCTAAATGGCTAGAATTACTCTAATCGATGGTAAAAGTTGTTTTATCCAAGGCCCAAATTGTAAAACCGCAGTACAGGGGGCCTAAAAAGTGTTTGGCCTAGGGCCCCGTAATATCTTAATCGGGCCCGGGTCATTGACACAGGATTGAGTTGCGAAACTTTCCGAGTTGTTTTGCAAAAGTATTCCAACTGAAATCCGTGGAAATTATCCTTCCCTATTGCCCGCAAGAGAAGTAACCATTGTCAATGTTGGAAGCTCAACCAACCAGAACTCCACTATAAGAGCGCTTTTCCACTTAACAACACAATGACGGCGAAAACCGGCCAGTAATACTACAACATGACAAGTACGCTATCATGTCGTCGACTGCTCTGATTTTTCATTAAACTGATATCACTTTGTATAACATCTCTCTCCTTTAAAAAAAAGTCAGCCGGATTCGAAAAACACGACGGGTGCGATCCGACAAGAACGGTCCGATAAACAACATCGTTCGAAGGGATACGACACAATCGTCCTTGAATCAAGAGGTGAAAAGCGCGTAGCATATACTTCCTTTTTTACCTGCGGCGATATCGGATAACGACAATCGTGTACGATTTATAGCTGCCGTATCGTTAAGTGGAAAAGAGCTCCAACTCTCAGGTTACTGATTACAAGACTTTCGAAGCTTTCCGTGCAAGCATGAACGCATTTGTATAAAATGTATCATTTTTTAATGTAAAACAATTCACAGTTATTTCAGACATTTGCAATATCTTTCACATTCTTTCTTTCGAATAATTAGAGCTTCGGCATTCATCTTTCCAGTCGGTCGGGATCATGCTCTTGGTGTATTCGACGATGTAATCCAAATGGCAGAACTCGGTGCATCCCGGTACAAGTAGAGAGTAGATGAGTTGTGGCTGTGTTTCGGGGGTGGTCGAATTGATGTATAGGTAACGAACGAAGGGCGCGCCTTCGTGTTTGTAGAGTTCGATGAGGAGAGTTGTGCAAGGTCCAGGCTGCTGGAAATTCCACATGCCCATGGCTGACAAAAATGCGGCGATGTTCTCCGCATGCTGGAAGAAAGGAAATGTTATTACTTCCATTCGTTTTGTTTCGTTTTTTGGGCTATATGCCCAGGTTTTTTTGATGAGGACTACAATCTAGTGTTTTGCCTCCGTTACATATGATTTTCATTACATATATCTTGTACAGACAATGTATGAAAGAGTTACATCACTAAGGAAGGAAAGTACATCCGGAGCGAGGGTGGGAATCGAACCCACCGTCTCAGAGTTATCGGCTATACACGCCCTAGACCGCTCGGCCACTGAGACCCCTATTACTTCCATTCATGAACAAATACACAAATACACATTGGGGTCAGTGGCCGAGCGGTCTAAGGCGTGTAGCCGATAACTCTGAGACGGTGGGTTCGACTCCCGCCCTCGCTCCGGATGTACTTTCCTTCCTTTGTGATATAACTCTTTCATACATTGTCTGTACAAGATATATGTAATAAAAATCATATGTAATGGAGGCAATACACTAGATTGTAGTCCTCATCAAAAACCTGGGCATATAGCCCCAAACGAAAGGAAATACACATTGAATGTAATCCTGCCGTACGCAGGTAAAAAATAGTATCTAGATATTTTGCGTTTTCATTTTTTTTTTTTTTTTTTTTTTTGCATTTTTTCATCTATTTTAAATCTACCAGTAGCGTAGCAAAAAAAAAAAAAACCTGCTGTGTGGGGCAATAGATGGGCACTTGGTGAATAGATTTTAATTGAATCGAATACGATCAATTGTGTTAGAGTCGAATACGCTTTTTGGCTCAGAAAGGACGAGAGGCCATTACAGCCTAGTTGGAAAATAGGGGCCTGGGCCTTCGGAGGGTCCGGCTCAGATTAGGAGAAGTATTTTTATAAGTTTTAAGGGGGGGGGGGACCCGGAGACCAAACTGATAAGAGTATCGCCGTGGCTCTCGGCGGCCTTGCAAAGAAAACACACCCAATTATAGATAGAAGACTCGCTCAAATTAAGTCTGTGCAAAAAATAAGCAAGAGGTGGGGATGTCTTTCATTTTGCCTGTCTGTCTGTCTGTGACGCTGCAAGGCCGAAACTGTTGGGTGGATTTTTAGAAAATTTGGCAAAAAATTAGTTTGTAACATTGTGGTGTGCACCTCGAAGCGTTTTTCCAAAATTCAAATAAAAAAATATCGTAAATAGCGGTTTTGTAACATTCTTTCTGCAATATTTCATTTCGGAAAAATGTCTTATTTTGCTTTTAAAGCTGGGGAAAAAATGTCCTTTCTCTATTAAACTTTGGTAAGACTTCTGTTGATTTATTTGTAAGCGACAAAATTTCTCTTCTTTTCTCTTGTCTTATTTTTGTACCTTTAATGGGTTGTAACTAAAATTGAGTATTCTTTCGGCCAAATCCGTTTATCACCACTGATTTACTGACTGTAATTTACAAAGTTAATATTCCTTTTTATGTATTGCAAACAGTAAAACTTTTGGAGATTCCGGAAAGAAATGTTTAGCTTGTCTTTCATTTTTATTTTGTACAAGTTCCAGTTTAATGTCAGATTCATTATTAATTAAACGTATTTTCATCAAATACTATATTACCTGTGGAGAAAGTTACATCGTTAAGGTGGCACAAATAAGCAGGGATACTGCAGCTTTTGTCGGATGTCTGTGCATCCATAAGCTCAAAATTTTTTTGCATTGAAAAAGGCTTTCCTTGTAAAGCCGAAACACGTGTCTGCAGTATCCCTGCTTATTTGTGCCACCTTAACGTTGTAATTTTCTCCACATCAATAGCACAAAGGTATTTGTAACCTTACTCTATTACCTCTTTAACAAATTTTTCTAATGAATTCAATTCAATAAACAAAACGAAGGTTTTTGAAATTCTTAATTTTAAAGTTAAAGAAGCTTAGAGTGGTATACTACACTATAAGGTTTCTTGACAAAACATCGTGACGTCAGCGTGACGTTAGCCTATGAAAAACGAGCTAGATAAAACGTCACAGCCTGCTTGGCGAATTAGAGGAGATCGCTGACTGCTTGTGAGCTCTTATTGGCGCCGCCCGTAGTGACGTTCAGTGTCAACTTAAGTTGCTGTCTAGTATAGTAAAATCACGACAGTAATGGGACGAACGTGATGTTAAAAATTGGTTCATTTCGCCAAATTTCAAATTTCAATCGCCAAGTGATTCAATCGTCAAGCTTACAGAAATGCAATGCAGCTCAGGATCGTTTGCGTTTGGCCTTGGTGGAAGCCAGTTGAAAAAGAAAAAAAATGTGTGTTTCTGTAATCAATCTTTGGCAAAACAATATCATTTCGTGAAGCAGCGTTTTTTGTGAGAATAAAAAATAAATTTCAGTTGAAAACTGTCGCCTAACTTCCAGATAAGATGAATATTGTGAAATTATATTTGTACTTATCGCGTTTACTGCCCTCCACATTTCCTACGAATTCAATATTTTTAACTCTTCCAACGAGCGTCAACAATGTTGGGCCACATTTTACATGCAACCTTTTTTCCTTTTTTTTTGCATTTTTCTCGCAAAAAAATACCGCTGTTGACGTAAAACAGGCGAATCAACTGGTAGCCAAAGATGTGCAGATTTTCAAATGTACCGAAAATATGCTATACAGATATCTTTACTATAGGCAGAACCCAAGTTAACTAAATATACAGACGAATTAAATTACTTTTTGATTTTTTTTACCACGGGCAAAGCTGTGAGGGTACCGCTAGTTATAAATAAAATCATCTCTCAGTTCTCAGTTCCAGTTCAGTAATAATTAGGGATGCACCGATAAGCAAATTGGCCGATTACCGATTACCGATTAATCGGCAGTTGATAATCTGCCGATTAATCGGTCAAGCCGATAAATGATTAAAATGGTTGTTTTCAGTACTACCAATTTCACCGTTACACTTTTGTCTTCGTTTTTTTAACAATTCTAACTTTTGAAGTAGTTCCTCATTTTTTCTTCCATTTTCCTAATTTTCCTAAAATAATTTTAAAATTTTATCAAATTTCTCTGAACTAATTTTCATATTATTGTCAATAATATTGCATTACCACATTGCTAATTATGTAAACTAGACATGAAAATTCAAAAAAAAAGGAGGGGAGTCTGTGTGGTGAGCAATCCAATTTTGAAGTTCTTTCAGTTTCAATTTTTCAATTATTAGTAGCTATGTAATTCAAGACTTTTATTCTTTGTGAAAATTGAAGATTATCTAAAAGCAAGGAGAAAAGTATCAACGCATGAAAAATGTTGCTACATTAAGTACGTGTATTTTTATTCAAAATAGGAGAATTAATGTGTTAAAAACTTTACATCAACGATGAGGATTATTATTACTGTTAATAAAATTATTCATCATAATTTCTTAGTAATGGTTAACTTTAAAAAATAATATTTAAAAATTATTTTTTCCGCCGATTAATCGGCCCGATTTTACCGATTATTAATAATCGGCAAAGTGACCGATTATGACCGATTAATCGGTACTGCCGATTAATCGGTGCATCCCTAGTAATAATCCCAAACTTTGCCTTCGGTTACAATATTTTACTCATAATAAAGCATCTCTTTGTAAAAAAAAAAAACTTAATTATCGAAGTGTATAAAAGTAAACTGAGAAAAAACAAGAAACTATAACATCCTTATGCAATGATGTATAGGAATCTTTTAGCAATGTCTTTTGGAACGACAATTTATTCTTTCGCCGGCCACCTTGTCTCGTGGTAAGAGAAGTCTTACCCTGATGGTGTGGTTCCATGTTCGAATCTCTGCTAACTCGTGGATGTACTTTCCCTCTCCTGTCCTTTCTTTGTGTGAATATGTTTTATGTGCTGTGAATTAATGCCCACCCTAAACGGGTCCCTGTGGCATATGTGTGTATTGTGGAAGTCTGATTTCACACCAAGTGACGGTACAGTTGGAAAAGTAAAGCAGCGCATCCCAAATTGCCAGCTTGACAGACACAAAACAGCAAAATTTATTCTTTCGTACAAACATAATTCCCCTTACAAAGGAATTATTGCTGTATTTATTTGTTATACATATTTTTACCAGCATAATTTAAATGATGTATGTTTAAATTTGTCATTAGACTTTATGGTTTTCAAGTGGAATGAGTAATTAAGTAAGACAATCATTTAAAAAAAAAAAACTTTTTTCAACATACCGTCATGTACACAGCGACTTTCTTTTGATCAGTTTCGTCAGCAATTCTCTTTTTCATCCTTTCAACAGTAAGGCCGACAAGTGGTCCTATTAAAGTAAAAATTACCGAAAATTATACTTCTAAAATGTGCTTTTAAAAGTAGAGTGGTACTGATTGTATTTTCTCAATAATTTTAAATTTTATAGTTGCAAATGGGACAAAGATTTCTCTGACAATCTTATGGTTATTACATCACAAAAATAAAAATCCAATAATTTATTATTGCTTTATGTAGCTGGTTGTTGTTGAATAACTCAAAAACTTGAACATTATACAAGTGCTTGCATCTGACTTGAAAATCTCAGAAATAAATGTATTTACCAGGCTTACATTGCGCTGCTGACTTCGTATCTATTGCTATATGTGACAGCACTATCTGATTCAAAAATCTTAAAAAGTCTTGTACTGACCCAACTGACCTTACTCAAGAAACTTAGTACGAAAACCAATACGTGGATTTCTTGCATCTAATTAAAAATTTCGTAAACCACTTTAACTGCAGAACTGACTTTGTCCCATGCAACTATACGTGGCATAAAATCGATTATGCGCATTTAAGAGCAAAAATAACTGGCATAACTTCCTAATATCATATTGAGAACTAGCATGGACTCTACTAATGTCTGGAGCATGATTGGAAGTAATTTATACAATGATTCCTGCAGCGCAATTCTCAAATCTACAGTGAGGAGAGGTGGGGTTGATTTCAACTGAGCGGCATGCTGCAAGGCATTCTTGATATTCTCAGTAACACTCATGTCTAGTAATTTAGATGACAACAAACATGTTTAAAGTCAGAAGAGTTCCTGCAGCTACTTTCTAGCAACTCCTGAAGTGTAGGCGACACATTTTCCTGTTGGAATTATCCACGCTCGACGAGATGTACAATGGAAATGAACGGCAGCTGCTAGTCGAATAGAATGCCTGCATCTTTGTTACCTGTCAGTTAGTATTAATATGTGTCAGGGGTCTGCTATCACTCCACTGAACCAAATTCCAAACCTGGCAGTGCCTCCACTAGCTTGAACAGTCCCTTGTTGACAAGCGTTCATGAATTCACGAGGATGTCTCCATGCCCGTACACGTCCGTCTGCCCGTTTCAATTGGAAGACTCGTCAGACCAGGCAACATTTTTTTTTGCCATCGTCACTCGTCCAATGGTTGTATCAGGCACGGATCCAGAGAGGGAATCAGAAGGGTCATGATGCCTTCCTTGAACGACCAAATAAAGTCTAAAACTGCTTTTTTGGGACTTATATTTAGGAAAAAATTGCCAAATACTTACCGGTTTTGTACAAAAATTGCACTTTGACTCCTCTCTTTCCGAAAATGATCCCCTCCTGAACCAGAAGCTGGATCCGCCCTTGAGTCGTGTTGGATCTCACGACACTTGCCCTAACCGACGGACGGGTGCTTTGCTGCCGGACCGCACCGGAAAGCGGTTCCATTACTGCTTTTCGGGAAAATATTATTATCTTCCATAAATTATGGTTTCATTTAAATTTCACCATAATTTTCATTTTCCATTAAGAATTTATTTATTTATTTTTCCCCATTTCTCAATGTATCACTTCTGCAACATTACTCGTGGGATTGTTTAATAAAAAGCACTGTACAATTATTTAAAAAAAATAAGAGAAAAAGGAGGAGAGCGACAATCCGTCCAAGCTTCTAGAGAGGCACAGTCCTTTTCATACTTCCCGGGATTTCCATGCAGCCGAATCAAGTTTGAGAGGCAGAACACATAATCACATACGGGCAATTCCATGCAAGTGTGGAAAAGCGTTGAAAAAATTAAACTAGAGTAATGTGACTGTTCTGCACATTTTTTGGTTTAAAAATGTTAGAAGTTTCTTATTTATAACAATTTTTTGTTAGGAATGTAGTTTTTTA
>JAXGGA010016318.1:0-26920 GCA_038373865.1 Uloborus plumipes | reverse complement strand
ACCCCCCTACCCCTTTCTCCCCCGCACAACCACTCTTTTTTAATTCAAAACTGTTCAAAATGTTTAAAAAAAACAAAAACTCTTTGATACAAAATGAATAGTAAACATATTTAAAGTGGGGAAATGGGTTTCCTTATAACTAGACGAAGTATCCCCCTCCCCACTCAAATATACTATTCACACTATACTGATATGACGTCTAATCTGGGGATTGAGTTGAGGATTATTTTCACCCTAGGTATATATATTGTTTTTCAAACGAAGTGTTTCTTTTCGATCCGAACTTCAAAGTGTACTTCCATTCAATATCTGAAATTTAACTTTATGATTCATTTCATCTTCTACCCCAGCACCAATCTTCAATTTTGAAGGAAGGAAATAAATGGGTCGCCCCAATATCATAGCAAACAGCAAAATAGCACTGTTTCGCCTTGTTCTCATCGTTTTTTCTATTCTTTTCGCACAAAACTGAAAATAAATCAAAATATCAGATCATATGTCTGTGTCCCCATAACTATCTTTCCACATTATCTAGTGTGCAGCTGTTATTTAATTTTTTTAATCGTTTGTGATATTTTTCATTTTGTTGTAAAGGAAAGTAATGCAGCAAGATATATCTATATACAGGGTGTCCACTCTAATCGTGGACCAATAGCTAATTTCTAAACCGTTAAAGATAAGCATATAGTTTATTTAGGAAAAAATCTCAAAATTATGAAAGGAATTTTGGGTCTATTCAATGTTTTTCAAAAAATCAAATTTTGAAAGAGTTACGAAATTTAAATTTTTATACAGCCCCCCAGTCCTATCAATCATCTTTAGTAAAACATTCTTCACATTGTAACGTTTAAAACTAAAAAAAAATCACTCTTCTACCACAAAAATTGACCGAGTTATGACGTTTTGAAAAATCAAGATTTTGCATTGTTTCATGACGTCACCGAGAGATGGCTTAAGGGACCGTATGCGAAATTCTTCAAAATCTTGATTTTTCAAAACGTCATAACTCGGTCAATTTTTGTGGTAGAAGAGTGATTTTTTTTTAGTTTTAAACGTTGCAGTGTCAAGAATGTTTTACTAAATATGATTGATAGGACTGGGGGGCTGTATAAAAATTTAAATTTCGTAACTCTTTCAAAATTTGATTTTTTGAAAAACATTGAATAGATCCAAAATTCCTTTCATAATTTGGAGATTTTTTCCTAAATAAACTATATGCTTATCTCTAACGGTTTAGAAATTAGCTATTGGTCCACGATTGGAGTGGACACCCTGTATATATATATATATTAAACAAACACTGCTTTTTTGAGCACAACCTCTCATGTTGTTTAACTTCTTTACAGATTGCCCCCCCCCCCCCCACCTTTCCACTCCAAACTTTTATTTTTTTTATCATCCCGCCTAGCCCCATTTCAAAGCCTTAGTCTCTACTGATGTCTGGTAGTGTTTCAGTTTGTTCTGTTTGTTACTCTTTTCTATTAGCTCATGAGCTTTGTCCAATAAGAGAAAGGAAAGGCAGTGATGGGGACTGACATATAACGTGACACTTTAATTTCTTTTCAGTTTTGTGTAAAAATAATGGGAAAACATTATGATAACAAGGAGAAACAGTGCTATTTTGCTGTTTGCTATGATCTTGGAGCGACCCATTTATTCCCTCCCTTCAAAATTGAAGATTGGTGCTGGGGGAGGGGATGAAATGAACCATAAGTTTAAATTCAGATTTTGAATGGAAGTACACTTTGTGAAGTTCGGATTGAAAACGAAACACTTCGTCTGAAAAACAATATATACCTAGGGGGAAAATAATCCTCAAATCAATCCCCAGGTGAGACGTCATATTAGTATAGCGTTAATGGTATATTTGGGTGGGGGAAGGGTTGTACTTTGCCTTGTTATAAGGAAGCCCATTTACCAACTTTAAACAAGTTTACTGTTCATTTTGTATCAAAGAAGCTTTTTTTTAGCATTTTAAACAGTTTGGGGGGAAAATGGTTGGGTCAGGAAGGAAGGGAGGGGGAGCTGACCAATCTACAAGTTAATGCTAGCTCACTTACCTAGAGTAAAAATAATAGTCAATTCAATCCCCAGGTTAGACGTCATAATAGTACAGCGTTAATGGTATATTTGGGTGGAGGAGGGGGATACTTCGTCTAGTTATAAGGACACTCATTTACCAACTTTAAATAAGTTTACTATTTATTTTGTATCAAAGAGTTTTTTTTTTAAACATTTTGAACAGTTTTGAATTAAAAAAGAGTGATTGTGCGGGGGAGGAAGGGGGGAGGGGGTGAACCTGACAAATCTATAAGCTCATGCTAGCTCTATTTAAACATATTCATGTTTGTTCACTACTTTTTAGACCATCACAAGCAAAAGAACTTAGTATTTAAATAAATAGAATCTAAAAAATATCATTTTTTTCCTATGCAGTTTTATTCAAAAATTCAAAACAATATGATCCCATTGAGATCCCAATCTAAAAATTTGTACAAACATAGATGAAATACACAAAAATTTTTGAGAATTTTTTCAAAAAAATTCATTATATGTTTTTCGAGAAATTTAAATTTTATTTTTTGAAAAAGAAAATTTTTATCAAATTAGTCATATTGCATATCAGATTAAGCGGCAACTAACGTACTTTAAAATGCCATTTACCAAATTGTTCTATCTATATTTGGTGCCGAGTTATGGTCCCTTTTATGTACCCTTATCCATGGAAAAACGAGGGTTTTTCCAAAGTTCAAAGTCTCATAAATGAAAAAATTATTGAGATAAAAATCCAAAAATTGAGACTTTTGATTACCTCAAGGGGTACAATTGATGAGCCAAATGTGAAAGAAATACAAGAATGTAAGGTAAAAAACGTTGGATCACTTGACATGGAATGACCCTTATCCATCGCTCAAACCATGTATTAAAGCCTACGTTTAATAAAATTTTAATGTGTTTAGTATTTAAAACTATAGTTACTAAAAGTTCCGTCAAGAGCTAAACGAACCTACTTTACCGTTAACCTGATCAACGTTGATGTACCACCTGATCAATATTCTTTTATTTGTATAAGACTGCGAATTTATATCAAACATAGATATTGGCATTTACTTCTCATTTCTAAACGAAATCTTGCCTCTCCAAAAGACGAAACGAACGACGACTCCAAACGAAAAAAGTTTGGTCCTATAGAACTCTTCATCTTCACTCAAAGATTAATAGGGGGGGGGGGAGTTGTTTAAACGGTTCAAAGTTGAACAAAAATGGTTCAAATCGAAAGGTTAAATTCCTGAATAAAGTGTCCTTGCTGATATTTGTCGAGCAAAAAAAGTTTGTTGAAATCGGACTGTTCACTCAAAAGTTATTGGGAGGGGGGGGGGGGCGACACGTCGTTTGAACAATTCAAAGTTGAACAAAAATTGAAAAAAAAAAAGAAAGAAACAAACGGGAATGTGCGTCCTCGTCAAGAGCTTTCGAAAGAAAGAACGTTTGTCGAATTGGACTGTTCGTTCATAGGTTATGGGGGGGGGGGGGGGGCAGACATATACCGACAGATACATTTTTAATATCTCAAAACCCTACTTTCCAATTTTTAGTATTTTTTTCGTTATTTTTCTTATTTTTGACTTTTTTTTTTGCTGTTTTAGACTTAGCGATAATTTTAAAGATGCATTAAGTCACTTATAATGCTTTTTTCATCCTTCTTTTACTTAAACGGGAAAGTAGACAAAATAGCAACTTTTGAAATAAATAATTAATATTTCTACAACAAGTAATATAATACATAATTTTATAAACCATTTCAATAAAAAAATAGCAAAGTACTCATTTTTTTAAATTAATTACTTAAGTGTTTAATGATCTATTTAGCACCGTCGAAATTTAAAATTGTTTCCCGTTATTTATCACCTTGAGATATTTGAACATTCTTTTTGACAGAGTGAAAACGTTTATTCAGTGGCGCACACGGAGGGGGCTAAAGGGTTTTAGCCACTCCCAGAGATCAGAAAGGTCCATGACCCGCTTAAACATGTCAAAGAGAAACACTAAAATTGCGTTTTTTTGACCTTTAATTTTGGAAATTTTACAAAATGACCCAAAGTTTCGTCTCTTAAAATACGACTGGAGCAAAAATCTTTTCCCAAGAAAATTTTATGCATTTCTGGGGAGCCAAAATATTTTTCTTTAAAAAGAAAAATGCTTGATGCAGTTTTTTTTAATGCTTTTTCTTAATTTGAGCATACTTAGGTCGATGTACATCTTTCATTACTTACAAATTTGAACTGATTTTGTAATTAAATAGATAAAGAAGGAAAAAAGTACTGAGAACAGAAAAGAGTACTAGTATTTTCTTCTTTTCTGAAATTTTATAAAGTCGGAATGTCATTAAACAAAAACTATCACAAAATTTTACGGAATGAAAAAATGTTACAAAAATATTGATAAATATGAATGGGAGAGGCTGTTAAAATTTTACTTACTTTTCCTCTCCCTTCACGTTTCAGAACTATTTTTTAAAAATTTTAGCCCCTCCCAGGAAACAATTTTGGGTGCGCCACTGTGTATATTGGGAATGTATTAAAAATATTTTAATACATTTTAATACTATTTTAATACTCTTTATCTTTTTTTTCTGTCTCTTTGAAACAAATTCTCTCCTTCCGTTTTACCTTATGATCACTATTAAAATAGAAAACTTTTTCTTTGGAGTTGAAAATGAGGCTATTTTTACTCAGAATTTTGAAGCACAAATCAGCAAAAATAATTTGCAGACACGAATTTTGGGGTTAGGAAGCACTTTTGCAAAACTCAAGGCAAAAATATAATTTTGACCGACATAAGTATATTTTTAGTTTTAAGGGAAAAAAAACATAAAACAATAAAGTTAAAAGATAGCAAGTTATCACCCTGTCCATAAAATATGATGCGGCAGAAAAAACAAAAGCAAAAATCTAAAAAAATACACAATAATATAATAAAATACTTACAAATCTTGCAGGGGGCGTAACTAAGTCTATATGTACGCTACTGATCATTTTCAGAGAGGGAGGGGTTAAAGTGCAGTTTTCGTGCAAAAACGAGGGGAATTTGGCCTTTTTTTTCGAATTTCTGGGTTTTCTTACACCTTTTGTGTAGAATGGCGTGGAAAAGAATCTCTCGTTTAGAAAAGCAGTTTTTCTGAGAATGTAAGCAGTGCAGGAGAAACTAAAAGAGATAAAATTTTACTTTAAATTATTATTTTTTTTAAAGGAAGGCTAAGGGCGCCTAGCATTTCCTTTAAAAAAAATAGAAAGAAAGTCAGAGGACGCCTGCGGCCACCTAGCATTTCTTTAAAAAAAAAGGGGGGGGGGGGTCAGAGGGCGCCTAGCACTTCCTTAAAAAAAAGGAAGTCAGAGGGCGCCTAGTACTTCCTTAAAAAGAAGGAAGTCAGAGGGCGCCTAGCATTTCCTTTAAAAAAAAAAGAAAAGAAAGTCAGAGGGCGCCTGCGACCGCCTAGCATTTCTTTAAAAAAAAGGGGGTGGGGCATCAGAGAGCGCCTAGCACTTCCTTAAAAAAAGGAAGTCAGATGGTGCCTAGCATTTCCTTAAAAAAAGGGAAATTAGAGGGCGCCTAGCATTTCCTTAAAAAAAAAGAAAGAAAGAGTTAGAAGCCCAGCATTTCTTTTTTAAAAGAAGTTGAGGGAGGGAGGTCAGAGGGAACCTAGCACTTCCTTAAGAAAAAGGAAGCCAGTGGGCGCCTAGCATTTCCTTAAAAAAAAAAAAAAAAAAAAAAAAAAAGGAAGTCAGAGGGCGCCTGTCGAGAGGGCGCACCGGGACTTGTCCCGGTGGGCCAGTCCATCCCTGATTTTGATCCTTTAAAGAGGGGTAGGTACCCCCTTCCCCGAAATCCACTACTTTTTGTATAACCCTTTTTTCTCAGTAAATATTTATTTCTAAAGGTAAAGCATTTAACTTCTGGCAATGAAAGCTGTGTAGGTAGCATGTGATGTGAAAAATATTTATATTACTTTGATTGAAGATGTGGTCATTTATTTCAAATATTTATGTTGGTATATTGCATGTATTTATGTCCCCATTCTTAAATGAAAACAATGCAGATTAAATGTAACTTTTCTCTATGTAGTAGTAATTATGATTGTAACATTTGTGCCTTGAATTTGAATAGGAAGAGACAAAGCTATGTAAGAGGAAGACACAATTATTAGATTTTAAAAGCAGAGGTTTGGAGAGATTATCAAAACTAATGAAACACTTCTTCATATAACTTGTTTGTAAGATTTGTAATGCATATCACAATGAAACATCATATCAAGTTTTTTAAACTATTGTTATATTCATTTAATATTTTTGGGAATTATTAGTATTTCTTTTGTTTCAATAGGATAAGAAATTTATGTCTACTCTGGGTTTTACAAGTAAAATTATTTGCACATTGTGCAGTGGTATGACTCCTATAAATTCATTTTTGGATTTGGCTTTGCAGGTATGTTTATTTTAAAGCATTAACAAAATATTCATTATGAAAACTATATTCAGAACATCATTATTTGAATAAAAATTGATAGTTAATTTTAATGAATAAAAATTTTAAATGTTTTGATAAGAGCAACTTTAAATAATGATTTTTTGAGCATGAATACTGTAATTTGATTATTATTCTATTAAAAAACACACATGGAGAAAGATATTTTAGTGCAAGTAGCCTTACTTTACATCTTTGTCAAGAAAGGCCATCTTCTGATAACTTTAAAACTTAATTGATTCATGAATAAAAATTAAATCAACTATAGGAAAAAATGGACAATGACAATTTTTGTCAGCTTTTCAAATTTAACCCTCAATATCTCTGAAATAAATGACATTTAGTGAACTTTTATAGTTTAATAAAAAGACTTCTTTCTAAAATTTGCTAAAAAGTTGCAAAATAACTCATCTAAAGAATATCCTATATGTTGAGTCATGTAAGTCAATCTTAGTAATAATGCTGCTTAATTATAATTACTTGAAAAAAGTTATACAGATGAAATTGCTTCCAGTACTGACTGCTAACAGTATATTTCTACTTTAGGTGGTGACGATGGGTTTTTGTCGAGTTGCAGGTGCAATTGGGCTTTTTAATTTTGATAAGATTATAAAACAATGTGCTGTGGAAAGGCAGAGAGAAAAAGAAAAATGAAACAATACCAAGGTTACTATATGTATTTTTTTATACTTAAAAAACATTTTATGTACATAATATTTTCTAAAATAAAATATTTTTTTAATGTCATGTTTAAGAGCATTTCATCATACATAACGAAGCTTTAACATAAATAAATATTATATACATACACTTTACAAGAATGAAGTTAAAAGTACAAGACAACGTGTTCAAAAGTACAAATAAGATATTAAAAAAGAGTTTGAAAACTCTTTTTTACTCAAACTCTTAAAGAGTTTTCAAAACTCTTTTTTAATATTTTATTTGTACTTTTGAACACGTTGTCTAGTATTTTTAACTTCATTAATTGTACAAAGTTTTTGACTGCTTTTCTTACAATTTTTCTACTTTATAAGAATCTTTGACTTCTTTGTTTCTAGGGGTACCTTATGGAAGTACATATTATTATGCAAAATACTTAAGATTTTAGAGCAGAAATAATGGTGTTAAATGCAGGGCTTGTGAGAAACTATTATTTGAAGGTGCAGGAAAATTCTAGGGACAAATATTTTTTGATATAAATGATCAATCTTCATACACACTTCTCTTTCTATTGTAAAGTTCACAAGTTCTTTAAAATGTCTAATTTAAGCACTTTTGGTTTAACCTTTCTGGAGCAAACATATTCAAAAGGATCTGAAAACAAACATATATATGGCATGTTTAGAGATAGGATATCATTGTTAAATTACATTTCTAAGTATAAAAAAAATAAAATTATTATAAAAAAATAGATATAAAGAACTGCTAATAATATTGGTTAAATAAAGTAAATGTTTCACCAGAACAAATGAAGCATATTACCATGAATTATGTGAGCTTATGGAAAAGTAAAAGAATAAGAAGAACATTAAGTGGGAAGCTTCATTAAAAAGAAACTGCTTTGCATGCTTGTCAGATTCCGCCCACAGATTGTCAGTTTGTTTCAAGTTTGCTTTCAAATCAGCATTCCCATATTAAATCTTCTGATGGACTTGCCTATGATTTTTACCAATCATGTTCAAAAAGCTAATCGAGTTAGAATCTTGTATTATTATACAAAATTAAATATAACTGTAGTTTCAATGAATTGCTACAAACTAGTTTTTTTCTTTTTGTATCATGCTACTCATTACACTACAAACTAAGGGGAAAAAATAAGTTGGAGTAGTTTCGTTATTTGTAGCGCGTTAGTTCTGACCATTGGATAGGTACAATTGTGCAATTTGAATAATGTTTTTCGTTTTGTTTGCAGTTTTTTAAAAACAAGTAGAATAACAGAAATTAAAGTACTTCATTGATATTTTTTTATATGTGCAGCATTAATTTTAATAGTTCCTTAGTTCAATTTATTTTCTAACAGGAGTAGCATTTGAAAAAAAAAACCTTTATATTTGATAAAATTTTATGAAACTAGCTTAGCATTAAAATATTTTCAGCAAAGAATCTACTGTGATTTTTCCTGTTTTTAAGTAAAATCTACAGTTTACATTTCCTTTGTACAATGAAGTTAAAGTACTATAGTTTAGGTAAAATACCACCATGCTTTAAAAGTTTTAGTGAAATAAAAAATTAATTATTGGCATGCCATAATTTGTACTTCATTAAAAATCTATGTGACTGAAATTTATAATGTGAACCGCTATAAAGTTAAAATTTTGAAGTGGTCAAAATGACCGATGTAGAGGTTCTACTATTAATAGCTATTCCCCCCCCCTCTTTATAAGCTCTGTTTGGAATGTTATACAAGGTTTCAATACCGATTATTTTGACCTATAAAAGAAACTGTTTCATTAATCAAGAAATAAATGTCAAAAATTTAGGCAATATTTACCCTTGTTCTTGCCGGAGGACCATAGGGTGTGAAAAGCAGTTGCCATTGTGGTATACCTAAATGTGCCAACGCCAATCGATAGTAAGAAACAAAATCAGAAGTCAAAAAATGGAAATCAAGGGCTCTGTCTAAAAACCAAATTGAAGCACTTTGCAAGCTGTCAGAGGAAGTATCTATAAAGTAATTTTTAAAGCTTTAGAAAGATGAAAAACAAATTCTAAACTATGAATTAACTATGTACTGAGCTAAAAAAGACCACTTATAACCAGGGTTGGTAAGGTTTAGACGCTGTGGTAGAAACCTTGGTTTTTACCGTCCTGTCCAAAGCTCTTACATTCAAAAGTGTCCAAAATAAGCTTCAGTAAAATTTTGTTTTGTGAGCAAATATTAAAAACAGAATAAAACCTACTAAAGAAATATTTTATTCATTAAATAAAACTTAATTTATTGAATAGGAACTTTGAAATATAGTCAAAATATAGTGGGTGTTCAAAATATAGTGCAATAATTGACTTGATTGTAATAAATGAGTTTTCAAAAAAAAAAAAAAAAAGCTGTGATTCTTCTCTTAACTAGAGTGATAAAATAACTATAGTGCCATTTCATGTTCTAACAATAAATAACTGAATCTATCAAGAAAAGTGCAGTTTATTTAAAAAATAAAATTTATTGAGTTACAATATTTTTTGAGTATTGTAGTTATAGAATACATCATCTAAAATATAAATTTAAAAAATGCTAATTTTAAAATATAAGTCTCTATAATCTATTTATTACACAGGCCTACAAAAAAAAATTTTTTTTTTGGTGCCTAGGATTTTTGAGCAGATTTTAACTATTTTTGTATTGCTGATTCTGAATATGCGAGCAGTTTTTTTGTATCAGTTCTAGATTTTTAGATAAATTCACTTATCTAACAATGCTTTTTTCGAAGAAAAACGCTTAGGTATGAGTGTTGTAAAATTTATACAGGGACAGATTCTTGTATATTTTCCTTATTGTCTGTCTTATTTTGAAACCAATTGAATTTAAAATAATAATAATTATGAAATGGCTAATTATTATTTAAAAAAATAATTATTATTTTAATTTATGTATATGTATAAAAATAAATATATGTATGTTTGTTCCTTATACAAATCCAGTTTTCGTCGGATTTTTATCAAACTTGGCACATAGGTTCATTGCTGCACTAGAATTCACATAGGCAGGGTTTTGAAATATTTAAAAACTCCAAAAAGCTCAAAATTCAAATTTTTCGTCTCAAAATGGCCATTTTCTTTCAATTTTGAATAGATAGAGTAATAGAGATATAAATAAGCCTTCAAAAATACAAATTGAAAACATTAACACATTTAAATACGAGTATTTTCCGACAAAGATTACGATCAACAATCAATTATCAATTTAAGGCTCACCTTTTTCATTTTAACGTGAAATAAGTTAAAAACAATTACTGTTACAATTATTTGCATTCAACACTATTTGAACCACTATTAGGAACTACTATGTTGTATTAATAAGCACCCGGGCAATGCCGGGTTATAACCCTAGTTTATTATAAAAGGAAGACTAACAATATAATACACTGCGATGCAAAAGTTTAGACAAAATGCAAATATGTGAATAAAAAGAAAACTATTCAACGAAATGCTTTCAAATTTCTACTGCAGGTACACAATATGGTCCCAAATACGTGTCTGGAGTTCTTATAACTATAACTGGCATCATATTTTGATATTACAAAAGACATTTTTTTACATTGTTCCAAAAGTTTAGACAATAGTCAGATTTTATGCAAATATCCCTTGAAATGTGATTGGTGGAGGAAATGCGGGACTGTATTATTCATTTATCAAGTGCAGAGATTGCTGAATAAATAATCAAAATCTTAAAAGCTCTTTAGTTCTCGTGTAAAGAAGATGAGAAAGTTTGAAAGCCGAAATTTGAAAATGAACCTACTTTATTAATTTTTTGTCTTTTAAATCGGCTCTAGTATGGTAGTACATTGTTTTTTACTTTGTGGAGAGCAAATTCAGACATGCGTATCGATCAAAAAGTCCAAGAAAAATTATATTTCTTAAGGACGAAGGAATTGAAAAAACGGCTCAGGCTGACGATTCGTCCCTTAATCCTACAAAACTTCAACTTGGGTCAAAAACAGCACGTGACAGCATAAGTAGATGAACAACTGAATCGGAATGCATAAAAAAAAACAAAGAATTGTGCCTGAGCCTTTTCGGACAGAGTGTCCCAAATAAGCCAGATTTTAATGTGAAAAGCAGCATATGTATCATCGTGACTAAAAAATGAATGGTAATTTCTTTAATAAAAATTATTAAAATAGGGATGGCCTAGATGGATTATAATTATTTTCGCGGGACTTGAGAAATATCCAATGATCATATGCTGTGCTGCTTTTACCAATAAAATCTGGCTTATTTGGGAGACTCTGTCTGAAAAGGCTCAAGCACAATTCTTTGTTTTTTTTTATGCATTCCGATTCAGTTGTTCATCTACTTACGCTGCCACGTGCTGTTCTTGACCCAAGTTGAAGTTTTGTAGGATTAAGGGGCGAATCGTCAGTCTGAGCCGTTTTTTCAATTCCTTCGTCCTTAAGTTTTTGATCGATACGCATGTCTGAATTTGCTCTCCACAAAGTAAAAAACAATGTACTACCATACTAGAGCCGATTTAAAAGACAAAAAATTAATAAAGTAGGTTCATTTTCAAATTTCGGCTTCCAAACTTTCTCATCTTCTTTACACGAGAACTAAAGAGTTTTTGAGATTTTGATTATTTATTCAGCAATCTCTGCACTTTATAAATGAATAATACAGTCCCGCATTTCCTCCACCAATCACATTTCAAGGGATATTTGCATAAAATCTGACTATTGTCTAAACTTTTGCAACGATGTAAAAAAATATCTTTTGTAATATCCAAAATTTGATTCCAGTTATAGTTATAAGAACTCCAGACACGTATTTGGGACCATATTGTTTACCAGCAGTAGAAATTTGAAAGTATTTCGTTGAATAGTTTTCTTTTTATTCACATATTTGCATTTTGTCTAAACTTTTGCATCACAGTGTATATACCCTAATATAATACTGACTTGCTGACCTTGGTTGTTCCTTGTTTCTTGTGCATCTAGGATAGCAGAGACAAAACGCCAAACTGGGTTAGAAAAGAGTGGCCTAGGACAGCAAACATGGATGTTGGGGAAAGGAATATCATCAATGATCCTTTAGTTCCAAGAGAGAAAACCATCTGGGTCTAATGAAGCAGTTTGTAAAGGCTCTTGATAAGAATGGATCATGCTTTGCATATATAGGGGGTAAAAATGCCTGAGCTGAGTATGGAAAAAATTAAAGGAATATTTGATAGCCCACAAATAAGACAACTGATTAAAGACCCAGGCTTCATAAATTCAATGATTGAGATTGAACAAAAAGCCTGGAATTCATTTGTTTCAGTTGTCCAAAATTTTCTGTGTAAACATAAAGCTGAAAACTATGTTGAATTAGTCAATGGAGATGTTGAATAATTTCAGATCACTTGGGTGTAACATCAGCAGAAAGGTGCACTATTTACACAGTTTTCCTGATAATTTAGGAGACATTAGTATGGTGAAAGATTTCACCAAAATATAAAATGCATGGGGATCGCTATCGAGGAAGATGAGATACTCACTTGATGGCAAATTACAGCTGAATTTTAAAACGCGGGTTCTAAAATACGCTCAAAAATGTCACGCAAAAGATGTTTCCAAATTGTTCAGTGAGTAACTGGTTTAAATGATGACTTTTTCTGTTTTCTTTTGTATATAATAAATAAGATCTGTGTAATATAATAAAAATTAATTGTTTAATTTGTTTTTTTTAAACCATGGTTTTTCTTTTCAAATAGTGTTATGTACAATTCATTAAAATGTTAATATCTTAAAAATTCGAGCTGATAGGCAAAAACTAATAGCATATTTGAATTCAGGGCATCAAATTCATAAGAAATCACCTCAAAGATCTTCTGCACCAAAACCACTGTTGACCAGTGTTATAGATTTAATTTAGCTATGTTTAAAGTGCATATATTTTAAATTTTGTAAGTTAAACCTCGAAACAAAATTTCTCTTTTTTATAGCATTTAACATATTCATAATGTAATTTTCACCTTAAATTCATCTATAACATGTAACAAAAACTTTCAATGAGTTCACATCTCGGGTCTTTTATCAATTTTAGGTTAGTGGATTAAAAAGATTTGTGACTGTATAGTGAGTAAGTATATTGTAAGATGTATCATATTATACAAACCTTTTTTCTTTGGATATACTAAACAAATTTTTCCAGCTCCTTGACAGTGATCAAGTACAAACACTTTACATCCATCTTTAAACTTTGGCTTCAGGTGACCATTGCACATTTCTTGAAGAAAAATTAATAAAAACCATGAGAAGAAAAATCCATTTAAAATCAATTACAATGACTATTCTGCCGTGCTAAGCACAAATGCAAAAGTCATATCTGCACTTTTTAACAAAGTTGAGTTATTGCCACCAGGTGGTTCTTTATGACTAACTTTATCTAAATGCAATGTTTATGGTCGTTTGAGAATATGAAGTATTTTTTTTTTTTTAAATTCTCAAAAAGTATCTCCTGGATCAAATACATGGAGGCACAAAACTTTAAACAGCAATATCTCAGTTTGAGATCGTCTGCAGATACCACTTTTGCACTTTGCACGGCAGTATTAAGATATGGCTTTGTGTCATATGAAATTAAAAATGATCATATGACCCTAGCAAAAGAAGGAAATGTGGAAAATAATGGAAGGAAATGTGGACTGATTTGGTGCTGGAACTTCATTCCAATACTACTTCTCCGCAAAAAAAAATCCCCCAAACACATTAGTTTAGATATAATACTGACAATGTAATTATTTCTCATTGGCGTTCTGTTACTGGAAAATTTACGAATTCACCACTGTCATAGAAATAGCTTATTTCAAAACAATGACTAATTAAACCAGTGGTTGCAAAAACTACATTTCTTTTGTAGCGAACTACAACTACTTTGTTATAAATGTAGTTAACTACAACTATAACGACTGCGTTATAAATGTAGTTAACTACAACTATAACGACTGCGTTATAAATGTAGTTAACTACAACTACTTTTTTGAAAATGTAGCAACAACAAACTACTTTTGAAATGTTGTCGCTACTTCACTACTTAAAAAAACATACACCGTTTGAGGATTGACCGAAAAAATTCAAAAAGTGGTTTAGATTAATAAATTAATTTATTTGGACACGGAATATTACTAGGAATGTCTACTTCTTTTGATGCTCTAATTTGTCCTATTAAGAATTTTTTTTACAATTTTACGAATATTCATCCCAAGATAGAATTTAAAAGTTGAAAAATTTTACCTTCAAATTTCTAATAATTTCTTGTCAGTGAATGTTTAGGATTATGAAAAGTACCTAGCCACCGAGTCCCGCTCGGTTATAAAAAAGAGGTTTGTAAAATTGTGTTCCTTTTTCTGAAGTTCAAAGTACTTATTTAGATAAAATTGAAAAGCATTTCTAAGCTCTTGGTTGCAATTACACATTTAAAACAGCCGTAATTTATTTTAAACACAACCTGATTTGGATAAGACATCATCATCACAACCTTATTTAAAAGATGCGAACCATAAAATCACACCGCAATAACTTTATTTTAATCGATCTCTTTACATTTCAAAACCAATAACAATTCTAAGTGAGTGGGACCGACAGTATCGCAAAGCCATTGCTTTAAAATTTTCATTCTGCCTTCTCTTTTTTCTTCCATTAATTCTATAGTATATTTTTCATTAATTGATAAGTAATACAGGAAACTACCAGTAACAGCTTGAACCTTCATATGCAAATGAGACTCTCAAGGTCATTTATTACCTGGTATCATATTCCTGGAACTAAAATAGTGCTGTAACTACAGTATAGAGTCAAGTGTTAATCGCTAGTTATGTGATAATATTACACTGTATTATGGTGAACATTTTCAGATTCGTACAGCCCTCCTTTTAGGTGAGTGAATCAACCAGTCTTTTCATTGCTCTAAAAATTACTGATAACAAAAAAAAGGAGGTACATGAAAATGACAAAATAAATGTGCAATGGAAGAAAAACATTTAGGGAAAGTTTTAAAATTGCCAGGAACAATAATAATGGAAGGAATTTTGAAGAGTAAAAGATTGCTATTAAAAAGTTTTTATTCTTTTTACACCTTATGTAATTTATTTACCTTAAAAGTTATTTGATCTGAATGAAATGTGATTCATATCTCATTCAGTTAGTCTTTCTTTTTGGTCAGTCACTTATGCAAACACATAAGTAAAAATTCACTTTAATTAAAATTGCTAACAAAAATATTACCTTCAGAATCACTTTCAACATCAACAAGACTAGGCAATTCAGAGTTTGTACTTGGCCTTTTGGGTCCAATGCTCTTCAAATGACTTAAGCGAGCAATTTCAATAACTCCAATTGAAGTGTTTTCACCTAAAATTTTAAACTGAATAATGTAACCAATTTAAAACTATATTCAAACCAAATCACTATGGAAACATAAAGAGTACCTCTTTGTTTCCAATGCCACTTAATTTGTAATCCATCGGTTGCTAGATAAAAGTTTTTTAGGTCTTGAGGCATCAGAACAGAATTTTTCTAAAGAAAAACAGTACATTTATATTCATTTACAGAATGGAACGCTGAAAATTATACTTGATATAAAATAATTAGAGACTATTTAATAGAAGACCATTACTACACACACATTGAAACCAGAGGTTTAGCATCAAAAAATCATTTCATAAATTAATATTCAGAATACAATCATCAGGGCTGGAAAAAAAACACACCCACCTCCCCCGTTTCTTTTTGGTTTAAACTGGGTTTATTTAGCTTAAACGCTATTTGTAAGAATAACTACTTTATATCCTAAAAGTCACAAAGACTTTATTTATTACCGTATTACCCAGCATTAGTCGGCATACTGCAAAATTCAAGGGTAACCAGATTTTCAATAACTCTTGGCTGGTCCTTTCCCACATGCCAGAAGAACCGAGGTTGGGAAAGAAAATAATGTTATAACGTACATATTCAACTTGAAAAATAATATAAGTTCTATCTGCATTTTTTATCAAAATTGAATTGCCACCAGGTAATTATTTGTAACATATATTACCAAATTTAGGCATGCCACAACTAAATTTTGAGATATGTTATATGAAGGTGTCAGCACATCTTTTCTTCCAAGTTAAAAAAAAAAAAAATTGCATAAGAATCTTAAACATGCATAATGTATACTCAACCACTCACTTGTTCCCATGCTGTTATTGCAGCTTCAGATACGTGACACTTTTCAGCAATTACAGTTGATTTTACACAAGGTAGCTTTTCTATGGAAAATCAGATTTGTTAATTTACATTTAATAGTCTGGATACCGTACATACTCGAGTATAAGTCGAGAAATTTAGTCCAAAAAATGAAGTTGAAAGTGAGGGGGTCGACTTTTACGCGGGGCAGAATTTCCGAAATTTTTTTCCAAACAACTCTTGGAAAAAAAACGCTCAAAAATGAGAAGATTTTCCGATTCAGTTTAAGTATTTTAAACAGATGCTAAAGAAGGAAATTTTTATACATTCTACTGTAGTTTTGCATAGTTTGATTGTGAAGTAAAGAATAATAATTACAATAAAATGACCGACGGCCCGAAAAGTACGGGAATTGCCGTATTCGCAAATTTTCCAAATGATGGTGTTTCTCTACTAATAATAAAGCTGAAGGTTTGTCTCTCTGTCTTTCCTTCTGTCTGTCTGTCTGTTACGCGCGTAGCGCCAAAACCGTTCGGTCGATTTTCATGCCACTTGGTACAAAATTAGTTTGTAGCATGTAGTTTTGCACCTCGAAGCGATTTTTCGAAAATTCCATTTCGTTCTTTTTCTATTCGAATTCTTAGCGGAAATTCGATAAAATAGGGAAGAAATATTTCACACACATTTTCAAGTCTTATGTCATTCGAAAGCTTGAAATTTTCTGCACAAAATGAATTTTTTTCGAAGTTTCTACGATCATCAGGAGAGCTGTAACAATTGTTTTTAGAATCCCGAAATTCAAGGCTTACCTTCAGTAAAGCAAGCCAAACGATTCTAAAATGGTTGAGCTTTAGAATAAAATTTGTTTGAAAAGAGAGATAAAATGAATTATTTTATCAACGGAAATCAACTTTTTATGTTGTTACTATGGTTACGTGTTCATACTTATTTTTGTTTCTTTCTTTTTCCAGGGTTGCCAGCGTCAATCTTCGTAGGCTACGGCCAGACGTAGTATTTTTGATTCTACGGTAGTATTTTTTCGGCCCAAATAAGGAGCGTAGTATTTTTCTGGCAACCCTGTTTCCAATACACTAATGACTTAATTAAAAGATTTGGCGGATTTTTTTTTTTTTTTCATTTTTATAGATTTCGCATTTCAGCAACATTGATTTTGGCAACGTTTGGAAACAGTAGTATTTTGTAATATTTTTTTTAGAGGAGGCGTAGTATTTTTTTGTTCCAATTCTCTGGCAACCCTGTCTTTTTCCCGGTGAAGATGCTTTGGGACCCTGCTTGGCGCGTTTTCAAAAAGTCAACTACGCAAAATAGCTAGGGTTACCACGCTTGGCGCGCCTATCGTTCATTTAGCGAGAAAAGGGTACCTAAAGCACAGATTAACGAAATATCGTATCAATTGCGATATTGCATCGTTTTTTTAAAGTGTTTCATTTCGGAAAATGTATTGTTTTGTTTTTTAAGCTAGGAAAGAAAACTTTCTTCTTCTTTTAAACTTTGGTAAGATTTCTGTTGGTTCCTGTTATCAACAAAATTGTTCTTATTTTCTCTTTTGGCTTATTTTTGTCCATCTCCCTTGGGGTTGCATTCGAATGTTCCAAGGGGGTGTTTTACCCCATTTATCGGGTAAATCAGTGTTTTCAATGCAAGGTGATATGAATTGGTTAACAAAAGTGATATGAATTGGCGCGACCACTTGGCGATATATCGCCAAGCTTTTGATCGCCAAGTATTTGACGCCAATTGGCGAAAAATTTTTTTTTTTTTGATTTAGGTTCAATTTGGCGCTGTTGGCGATATTTTGCGAAAAATCCACTGAATGATGTTAAAATCGATGATATTTAGGAGATTAATCATTGTAAAACATTTTTTTGCATTGTTTCGTAGCAAACTAGGGATACAAATGTTTGAATTGTTATCTTGCTCACTCCAAGCACTATTTTAGCACTTAAGGCATCTACTAAGAAATTTACACGTAAAATTAAGTAGTGTGGGGTCCATATCAGATCTTTATATCACTTTGAAGGAATTATAGTTGAATAAAACTAAAAAGAGCATTTTTTCTGCGATATCAATTATTTTACAAATGAACTTTTAATTTTATACCACGGGCAAAGCCGTGCGGGTACCGCTAGTATTTTATAAAACAGAACGTAATACGGCTACATCATCAAATTTTATTGATAATAATGCAAAATAAAAGCAACAGATAGCAAAAATTTTAACCTCAAAATCAAATCCTTACAAAAATTAGGATCGCAAAAATTAACCTTTTTTGTGAAAAAGAATAACAATTGTGCTGTTTTTAACGCAAGAATGCTCACTGCATTTCATTTCTTTCTTTTTAAAACGTTTATACTCAAAAATCGCGGCGACACGTTCCCGGATCGGTCCCGATTTACAAACAGTGTGATCGCAAAAATGAACCTTTTTTGCGAAGAAGAATAACAATCGTGCTGTTTTTAACACAAGAATGTTCACTGCATTGCATTTTCCTTCTTTTTAAAACGTTTATTTTCAAAAATTGCGGTAAAGCATTTTTGATCGTTTCAGAGTGGTCTCGACTTATAAGCCAGTTTTCGATTTTTTCCGATTTTCCTACCAAAAGTCTAGTTGTACGCGAGATCGACCTATACGCGAGTATACACGGTGATCAAAACATCAAAATAGCAGTTAGTAATTTTTTTTAAACATTCAATTTCAAGTTGGATTTAGTAAAATTGTTAAAATAAACGCATAAATTAAAAGATACAGCAAATGTGTCCTAAATTACTGAACAATAAACTTGATTGACACAATGATTTTTCTCATTGTACAAAAATCAGGGGTGCTCGGTTTGTGGTGCAGATTGAGGCACTGAAACTTTTTGGGAGGTTTAAGGGGTTTTTCTTCTGGGGGGGGGTGGCTTTCATTCTAGCGGGTTTCCGGTAACATTTGAGTGGGACATCATTTTTGGGGAGGGAGTTGGGCACTTCTGGTAAGGTTTTTAAAAAAATATTGGCATACTTGAACTTTGCATAAAGCTTGATCTTGAGATGTGAATGGCATGATTTCAGAAAGCTGACTGTAAATGCCATCTGTCCTTGATATTACAATATCAAAAATTTGGCTTAGAAAATTGCATTCAATAACACTAACTGGTGTGCATAGTTATTGCTGAACGTTTCTGATCACTTAAAAGTTAGCTGCAAAACTTTGAAATATTCTTGCTTTAGAAATTTTGAATACCTTTCCTTATACATCATGGCAAAGAAAAGGGTTTTGGGATCAGACTCCAGAACTCGATTTTAACAAGTGTTGTCAATCCTAATACGGTAGACTTTATTAACCATCAGAAGGTTTACAACCCCAAATCTAGAAGGTATTCTGGCTGTGCCATTGCTCATGCTACAGGTTGCCCACAAATAACTGACGGTTAAAAAAAAAATTATTACTGTAATACAAATTTTTCTATGATAAAAAAAAAATGCTTTGTAAGATGTAACATGTTTAGTTTTTAATAAATGTCCCTGGGGTCCCAAAACCGATAAAGTGTTCAAACGGTAGGTGCGGGGACCTCAGGGTGTCAAATATCAAATGTCTGTGATGATAAAATAAATGTTAAATGAAAGTAACATCATTGTTAATCAATGTTTAAGTAATGGTTTCTATTCTCGCGCCTTTAACTGTTACCACAGATGACAATCTTTTTGGAAAGGCTTCCTCAACGGCACACACTTACAAAGGCACTCTTTCACAGGCACAATTTATTAATTTTTTTATTTGTACACTTCGCTTTTTCCACCACTATGCCTTACTTCTACACTACCTGTTTCTTTAAACAATTTTAAAGTTCTTTCAATTAATCTCTTTGACACATTTAAATACTTCAATTTTTTTAAAAAATCACAATTTTGCTTACCTTTTTAAATGCAATTCGAGAATTAAACAGCCTTTAGCATCCATCTTGATAATGCAAAGAGTGAAACGGATTTTAATTCAAAGAATCGTCTGCACTATTGCTCATTGAATTAAACTAAGTCTATTAAGTGTTGCCAACAGTAAAAAACATCTTGAATTTAAATTATGCTCAAATAAATTTTGCCGTCAGTTATTTCTGGGCACCCTGTAAATGTCACATATCTTTGCAAACCTAATAACAGGTATAATTTCCGATGACTCAAAGCCTTATAATTCAAATATTCCCTCATCTTGAAATTTTTATTGAGACCCAACTTGAACTCTCGGGAAGACTAAGGGAACTTCCCATTACTCAAAAACTTCAGCCGGTCGCTTAGAACTCCCACTCATCGAGAGCTGACTATGTAATAAAGCTAGCAAACAGGTGTAAGTATATATTTTGAGCTATTAGTAATTATGATGGGTCGGGTGAAACAAAATCAGAGCTGATATTTAGTGTTTTCAAATGGAAAGATATTGGTTCCTCAATCCCCTCTTTTTTAGTCTGAAAGAAGATTGACCTTGAAAAAATGTGAAAGAAAATTTTGGTATACATATATTCATCTTAAGCCTACTTTGGGGTTGGGGGCATTGACGTTTTTCTCTTCATGCAAAAAACTGACCCTTTTCAATTAATTTTTTCAATTTATTTTACTAACCATAACTGCACATGAAATCCCTTAATAAAAATAAAACTAAATTAAATAAAAACAAAAAATTTGTCCTCAGGTGCCCCAACATGGTTGGTATTTGGACATACTTGGGGCTCATTTTCACATCCTAAATAAAAACATACTAATAATTTAAAATAACAAAGACAAAAATCTTGAATTCTAGCAAATCAGAAACTCAAACCCAAAACTACTTGACTGAAGTGTTTTTTGCCACTTTTAGAAATCACTTTAGGACCTACAAATGATGCGATTTTAGACTGAACTAAATTTAAAAGTCTGCTCGGAATGAACTTGTGTCATGCCATAATATCTTTAAAAAAAATAATACATCAATATTTTCTGCATTAAAGGCTCTGACTAAACTTTTATTCTTTACTTTTGAAAGATAAATGTATGGACATGCCTCACAGAGCTATTTGTCTCCCTTCAGTCGATATCAGCTATTCTTTTATTTCTTCATGTGTTAGGAAACTTTTTATTTAAAGCTTCTGCATAGTTAAAAGCAAGCACTCTAGCTTTAACACAGGACATATCACATTGTACTTTTGAAATGATTTTATAAGTTATGAAAATGAAATTTTTTTTCAACTTCACTTGTGCTATACCTCAATCCAAATTACTTTTACACAAAAGCAAAGAACGAAAGTGAGTCTTTATTAATTTATTATTTATAAATTATTCTAAGCATCCTATTTATCCATTGTTAAAAAAATTATAGTAACCTTTAGATATATAATATTAGGGGCACAGTTGTATGTGCCTTAAGAGCAGTGTTCAAATGTGCCCATTAGCTAGATGTTTATAATTTTTTTAATCTTCCCTAGCTCTAGTCGCAATTTTTAGACGAATTTGATAATTAAATCATGATCATAATGTTCAATAGACAAGCTATTTACTTTTACATAATTAATTTTCCAAATGTAATAATATAAAGGTGTATTTAGTAGCTTTATTTAAACAAATCTCAAAACTTTTCAGTTTCAAAATTGTTTGACTGACAGAACCTAAAAAATTTTACTGCCAACCACTTCAAATTTCCTTGGAAAGTGGGTCATAGTGAGGTCATTGAAGCATATAATTTTCATAATTTGAACTTTAAGAAGTTTGGGGAAATTTAGTGGCCCACATGTGCCCCTTCTCTCCTCTATACGTTATTCTGCATGTCAAATAGGTTAAACTATCAAATGCCAGTGCGGAATTATTCTTCAAGTAAGTATGGAAAATTCTAACACTACATACAAATGCAGAAGCATTAAAAATGAAAATAGTACACCAAAAGCCTGTGAAAATAATAATTCTGAAAATATTTTTACAAACAGCTGACGACTGCGAAATGATCCAGAAAAAAAGAGAACTGCATTTTTATGTGTTATGATGTCATTTACAATGCTTTCAAATGTCTCTTAAAAATTAAGCATGCAATTAAAACTAAGCAAAACTAACCGAAATATTTTACGATTCCTAAAGTCAGATTATCGATAAACGGTCCACGGTCCATATTTCACAGGAAAGAAACTGAATTGTTCAAATTTTTTTAATTTTCAACATTTTTCAAATTTCAAAAACATAGTTCGTAAACATTCCCTCACAAGTCACAAAGACAAATCCATTATTTACATTTTAAAGACAGACACCTATTTGGGGCGCAAATCTCATTTCTCCTTGCTTGCCATATTGGCGCAGTTATCTTATCAGTTTCAAAAGTGTCGTGCTAAACGCCAGCGTCTGCGTGTTCGCCCACAGTAAACATTATTCTCCATACATCAAAAAAGTAACCATGTGATTTGATGTTTTGTTGTGTTTAGCCTTTCAATCAGAATATTTGCGATCTTTATGTGGGTGGACATGTCACAAGCATCAGTGACGTGCATGTATGTGCGGAGTTTTATTAAAAATAACTTTATTGCTAATATGGTGTAATTTGCGCATTTTAAATTACTCTTGTATGTGTAACGCTTTCTCAAAACGCTTTTGAAGAACTTGTTTTCTTTTGAATCAGGTGAGTTCAGGTATGATTTATGTTGTTTATTTACATCTTAATCTTCAAATATTGTCACTCGCTTTACTTTGTACAGTTGAAGTCGAATTTTTCCTCTAAAAAGGGAAAAGAAAAAAGTAAACAAAGGCAAAATAATTGCGGATAGCAAAACTCCTTGACTGTTACATGAAAGTATTTTTAAAATCACCCAATATTCCAAAAATTCCAAAAAATAAATTAAACTCACACGTGACAAAGCGAAGCTAGTGACTTTTGAAAAATGCTTTCACTTCGAAAACATTAAACAAAGAAAATAAAGATCATGTTTACTTACTTTTTGTTAATTCACAGTCTGTAAAACTCTAATTATAATAATAAGGAAGTTTTCGTTTCTTTAATTTTATGTTTACAGGATTGAATAAGATCAATGATTACACACATACACACACACACATCATCAGTGAAAAAAAATTCCGGTACGACAAGAAAATGTTTTAAAAGTAATTTTTAAAGTTTAAGCTATGGTGACGTTAGAAGGCTCATGGATTTTTCACTAGAGTGGTAAGGCTGGAGCAAGAAAATGCTTATCGGCCAAATGGAAACGAGTTTCCTTACTGTCATAGGTTGTTCTCGCTGGCTGCCAGAAAAAGGTTGAAGTAGCCAAGTAGGTAATGACTCGCTAAAATTTTGAATATGGTTTTTGCTGTAAAAAGCTTAAAACAATTAAAAACACTAATGCCTGTAGCAGTTTATTGGATTGCCCTTTGATGAATCCAATCTCCACAATGAATTAATAGACTTAAACTAATTGATAACGGAAGGAAAAAAATTCGGTTATGAAACAGTAGTATAGCTGCAATACAATTTTTGTAGGTAAAAGGTTAAAATTACAGCCATTTGACTTTTCTAGTCTAGTTTTCAAGGCAGATTTTTTTTTAAAAATACTCATTAAAAACCAATCATTGTGTTTTAAAATTTGGCAATGTTGAATTTTTGTATTTTGTAAGTGTCTTAACCAGGGCTCCAGTTTTTTGAAAAAAACTAGTAGCCAACAAAAATTTCTGGTAGCCAGAAATGCTGGACGATGTTGCGGATTTTAACATTGCGATTCATCACCAGTATAACATCGCGATGTGCCGATATATCACGATGTTTCTATGTATTTTCTTCTCATTTAATTATGGGGGTTCAGGGGGGGGGGTTGCATAGTGTTGTCCCAGTATCCTTCGTTTCTCCCCTTTCCAGAACTGTGGATAACCCTTCAAATAGAGAACTACCACACAAAGTTCTTTGCAATCTGTTGAATCAGTTTGCTAAAGTATACCTGCGGACCTCTTCAAATAAAAAATAGGAAGATTTGTGAAAAACATCAGATCTCTTGAATATAATCACTTGAATTCAAAATAACTTAAATGTTTCATTAAAATGATTTGCCAACTAACAAAAAAAACATTAAAAGTTTCATTAAAATGTTAACAGTAACGTTGTCCAATCCTCCAATAAGCTTCAAAATACATTTGCATTTATCACTTCTTTTTGCAATTGCTGCTCATTTCTTTTTCCTGAAACAAACTCTTTGAAAATAAGAGATATATCCTGTGTCATCATCTATCACTCCCAACAAGCCAAGCGAGCAACCGGATTGTAGACACAACACAGTGATAATTTTGCTGACTCAAGCGCACAAGACCAGCCATCAGCCTACTAATAATAAGCATTAGAAAAAGGGGAGGGGGGGTCATGGCTCAGATAGCCTTGGAAATTTTGATGGATGTTTTGAATTATTTTTTGTGAATTTTTTCCGATGGGGGGGGGGGGGGGTGCTTGACTGAAGTTGTATCAGAGCTCAGCACATTATAATCTGCAATAAAGAACAGCTGCCTGAACAACTCCTCCTGATAATTCAATGGTTCAGCGATTTATTCTAACATTAGTAGCCAAATACAGAATGCTGATTAGATAGATGGGGGGGGGGGGGCACAGAACAGACCATATTAGATATTATAAAGTTGTTTTAGTCTCCTGGGCAATTCCATGGTGTCCGACATAAAAAACGAAGAAATATTTTTTAGTTTTAGTTCCATTTATCAAATATAAACTGAATAGAAATGATTAAGTTGGTATTCAAAATACTCGCTACATCATAATGAATAAAAAATCATGTTAGTTTTTTAAAATAGATCTCTTAAATAGTAATTAAGAAGATTTAAAGAGTTGGTGTCGGACGTAAACGCACAAATAGTAAAATTGGAGATTCACTTAAAATTTACTGAAACTCTGCGAATTGGCTTACCTTTTAATTTCAAAAACAGCTAAGATCGATAGTATACTTATGATTAAAGGATATTTTACAGTTTTTTAATGATATTGTTTTGAATAAAATGAACTTGGAACTACTTTTACCTTGGTGTCGGACGTAAACTCTTCGAATTGGACCTAAACCGTTGTTCTTAAATGCAATGATTACAGTTTTAAATAAGAAAATTAGCTTAAATTTTATTCCTAGGTCACACATATTATTTTTTACCATTTGAAAGGGTTCATCAAATTTAAACTGCTCCCTTTTTCCTGTTGGGATCGGAGGACGAATACGTTTATAATGTCCCGTAATTTGTAAAATATTTTGTCCTCAGTTCTTGGCCATTTAAAATAACCTTTAGAACTATGCATAACTGATACTACAATGTAATTTTTTTGGTGATACATCCAAGACAAAGCATGGCATCATGCGTACCACAACCCAGTCATTGATGTTTACTGTATCAAGATCTGCAGATTTCTTCGATCCCGGAATTATAAGATTCTTAATTTGTTATCACGTTATTCTTAATTTGTTATCACGTGATATGTCACCAATTTGAACTTAATTGCGTCCAACTGATTTGGCAAAATGAGCAGATTTGATGTTTGGAATATGGAAAACAGCTTTCCAGTGCTGATGCAAATGCTTTGTCTCTATGTGTATATCTTTTGCTGGAATATACTTTATGTGTATATTCGGATTTAAAAGTGCTGAAATTTGAGAAAATTGCTTCGCTTTTGTCACCGTCATTTTTTCTGCTTTAACGCGGCGCCAAACGATTTTTTTCACAGTGCCTCCTATGGTATCAACCACCATCAACCAGCAAATATGAATATTAATCAGTACACTGATAAAAAATGCAAGCATCCACTTGTACAAATCCAACTACGAAATCCATGTGTTCGGACTCCTTGTGAAACAGAATACAGGTTGTGTTGTGATGATTTAGCCTTTAAAACTTTAGATGAATACTTAAGAGTTGGGTGGCTGTTCTTTTCAAAGCAATAATATGTATATACACTTTTTATTAATTCAAGAGTTCCCAGAACAACTGTGATGCATTGTAAGTGTCTTAATATAAATTAGGGATGCACCGAGTAGCATTTTGCCGAGTACCGAGTACTCGGCCTTTCACCACTCGGCCGAATACCGAGTTGCCGAGTACCGAGTACCAATTGCTTTTTAAAAAATCATTGACATAGAGCGGTACAGGGTTAGATATAAATCATTACAAAATTTTACTGGTCTTCTCGACCAGTGAACAGGAATATGTACTGGTTAACAGACAACATCACTGATCCACCTTAAATCATTAATCACATTTTTTTTCTTCAAAAAAAAAAAAAAAAAATGGTGGTCCTTGGATAGTTTATTATTTTTATGGTAATTCGAGGCGAGTTTTACTGGTGTGGAACCAATGGACCAGTAGTAAATTCAAACCCTGACATATGAACTGATCATTGGAATGGACCTCTATATGATAGTTCTTAGAACAAAAATCCCACTGAATTTAACTTATGCATTGTTTAAAATATTTAATTTGTTTTGTCAAAAATTTCAGAAAGAAGTTATTTTTAAAATGAATAAATATAAAGTATCAAAGGAATTAGATTAATCTATTATTGATTAGTTC
>JAXGGA010016317.1:0-26922 GCA_038373865.1 Uloborus plumipes | reverse complement strand
TTATTAATTCTTAATTAATTCTTTTCTCGGGACTTGAGAAATATCCAATGATCATATGCTGTGCTGCTTTTACCAATAAAATCTGGCTTATTTGGGCCACTCTGTCCGAAAAGGATCAAGCACAATTCTTTGCTTTTTTATGCATTCCGATTCAGTTGTTCATCTACTTATGCTGTCACTTGCTGTTTTTGACCGAAGTTGAAGTTTTGTAGGATTAAGGGGCGAATCGTCAGTTCCAGCCGTTTTTTCAATTCCTTCATCTTTAAGAAATATATTTTTTCTTGGTCTTTTGATCAATACGCATGTCTGAATTTGCTCTCCACAAAGTAAAAAACAACGTACTACCATACTAGAGCCGATTTAAAAGACAAAAAATTAATAAAGTAGGTTCATTTTCAAATTTTGGCTTCCAAACTTTCTCATCTTCTTTACACGAGAACTGCAGAGCTTTTGAGATTTTGATTATTTATTCAACAATCTCTGCACTTTATAAATGAATAATACAGTCCCGCATTTCCTCCACCAATCACATTTCATGGGGTTTTTGCATAAAATCTGACTATTGTCTAAACTTTTGCAACAGTATAAAAAATTGTTTTTCGTAATATACAAAATTTGATTCCAGTTATAGTTTTAAGAACTCCAGACACGTATTTGGGACCATATTTTGTACCGGCAGAAGAAATTCGAAAGCATTTCATTGAATACTTTTCTTTTTATTCACATATTTGCCATTTGTCTAAACTTTTGCATCGCAGTGTACAAACTAGCAATAAAACAGAACTAGGTTAAGCGACAAAACAGAAATTGCGAATAATTAAAGTTCAAAGTTTTATTGTTGTAGTTATTGCAGCTTTTTTGTTTTCTGGTTTTGTCATTAGTGTGCGTATGAAATTGGTCTATGGATATCTATTGTTTGATTTACCAAGTTTTATTTGCTCACCTGTATCTATTGCTTACCATTGTAGAGAGTGTTCATTTTTTAAAATGTAACTTAGCCCCTTCATCCTCCAAGCGCTTCATTTATGGCTTGTACTGCTCATTTCATAAGTTATATTCGCAGTTATTTATTTTATCTATGAGTTTCAAGGACATAAATTTATTATATATTCGTAATAATATTGCTGTTTTTTCTCTAAAACGTCAACGTTATCCGTAGAGTTCATCAAATTTACTAAAAGAACTTATTAATTTACATTTTAATGATTTATTTTTTTCTAAGCAATTTCGAGGATTTACGCTGCAGCCTGACTTGAAAATTTCTGAAAAATATTCAATCATTTTTTTCGAGACTTTAAATGAAATTGACTTAAAGAAAATGAAATTTCCTACAAAATGAGATCAAAATAAAGCTTCTAGGATGAATAGTTTTGGTTTTGCAGAGGAAAAACTACGATTTTTGGCTGAAAATCGCTGTTTTTCGTAACTTTACCCACTTTGAGGCACGTGTTTATATTATCCGATTAAGCTAAAACTTTTCAAATCTCATTTTCTAGTCCATTGGCACATTTTAGGGTGGTGCCTCAAAAGATTAGTTGAAAAAAAAATTTCCACATGTTACTTGCAATTTCGAGGATTTGCGTTGCAGCCTGACTTGTGAAAATTCTGAAAAATATTTAATCATTTTTTTTCGAAACTTTAAATGAGATTAGACTTAAAGAAAATAAAATTTCCTACAAAATGAGACCAAAATAAAGCTTCTAGGATCAGTAGTTTTGGTTTTACAGAGTAAAAACTACAATTTTTGGCTAAAAATCGCTGTTTTTCTTAACTTTACCCTCTTTGCGGCACGTGTTAATATTATCCGATTAAGCTAAAACTTTGCAAATCTTATTTTCTAGCCCATTGGCACATTTTAGGGGGGTGCCGCAAAAGATTAGTTGAAAAAAATTTTTCCCCATGTTACTTGTGACCACCCTAGTGTGCATTCAGCACATTAAACACCATTATAAGTTAAGCCGATGGAGAGGAGGTGGGGAGTTTTTTAACCTTGCTGATGTTGACAGAATGAAATGAGAACTGCCTCAAATTCGGTGATAGTGCCAAAATCTCAAGTATCAAATTATCTCCTATCATGGGGCATTTACTCTTATTTCAAATAAATTTGTGAAATATATGTTAAAATTTTATGAATCAAATTTTTATAACAGTGCTACTAAAGTCTTGCTATTGCAACATCAGAGAGAACTTCTATATCAGCCAATTTTTTCCTTGAAATTTTAATATGATGATTTTCAATCAAATTATTTTGCAACATTTAAAAGCACAAATAAGTAGGATTAAAAAGGCAAACATGTTTTGAAGACAGAAGTCTCCTTTGTCAATGCTTAGTACATTAGTAAAGTGAAAAATGCATTTGGAGAGTTCAACTACAAGCAAGATTTAGACCAATCAGGTTTCAGCACATGTTGAGCCATGATTGGACATAGAGAAATTAGAAAATGCATTTTCTAATGCCATTATCATTTTTTTTTTTTTTTTTCTGACAGGATTTTCTCCTATCTTATTTTCAACATAGTCTCATAGAATTTTGAACTTTAATATCCTACAACTTGTGTTGTAAATGGTTTTTGAGTGTATGTGTGTGGCGTTTTAGTTTTTTTTTTTTTTTTTTCATAAGCGTATTTTTTTTTTTCAAATATAAGTTATGGACTTAGGGAGCATATAAAAAGTTAGATTTTGTATTTTTTCCCTTTTCTTTTTCACTTGAAATTTTTAATGTCTTAATTTGCATTTTACTTTGACCATGTTTGCAAGTGGAAGTATGCATCCAGGACTAACTGTTAGGTAAACATGGATGCTGTATATATATACATTTACACACGCAAATTGCTTTCTACACACATATGAGAGTTGATGCCAGCACAAGAAAACTTGTGTTTTATGGTTGCTTTTCTTGTTTGTATCAAGCTTTATGCACAAACTATATTTGTTGTAAACTGTTTTCTGACCAGAAATAAATGTATTAGTTTTACCATTGGCACAAGGTTAGGCACGCCTCAACTTCAATAACATTATTGTGCCATTTTTCAATGTACACTTAAGCATTTTGTTACTTTGTTTACATTTATTAAAAATAGGACTTACAGTGTGTCACAAAAGTTTAGGCACAGTTTTCTTTTTAACCCCTTAACGCTCGCATAATTTTGAAGAAAATGGTCATAAAAGTGCCTATTTTTTTATTCAAGAAAATTATATTCAACTCTAAAATAAAACTCTAAAATATAACTCTAATAATATTTTTCTCTAAAAACGTTGCAAATAGACTAGTACAGCAATCTGGTGTACATATTGAGGAATAAAACATGATTCCGGGCATAAGAAATAGATTGTTTTATTATTTTTCGCGCATTATTTTTGAACACTTCAGCCCGGAAATATCACGGGCGCGAGAAATAGAGGACGAAACTTCACCCCGTCATTTTCACGGGAGCGAGAAGGAAGGGGTTAATCACATACTTGCATTGTGCCTAAACTTTTGCTATGCAGTGTACATTTTCATAATTATAAAACATTTTTCATTAAGTGTCAAATACCACCATACGTTTAATTTAATGTTTGAAAACTGTAAGGATTTCAAAATGATTTATTCAAAATTTATAAATAATTATTAATTAATTCATAAATTTTAAATAAATCATTAGCAAATTTATAAAATTTGTAAAAATGTATATGGTTTGATGCCTATTCTGAAGATTTCGGTTTAGTACTCCCTAGCAATGCTCCTGGTTCGAAGTTGGTTAGAAAATTGTATCTATATATATATATAAATGGATGTATGTATATTTGTATGTATGTTTGTTACAAATCCAGCTTTTGTTGGATTTTCATCAAACTTGGCAAAGAAGTTCCCTCTAGAATTCACATAGGTAGGGTTTTAAAAATTTGAAAAAAATCCAAAAAGCTCAAAATTCAAATTTTTTGTCTCAAAATAGCCATTTTCTTTCAATTTTGTTAATACAGACAGAGTAATAGAAATAAGCATTTACGCATACAAATTGATAAAATTTAACACATTAAAATATGAGTATTTTCCAAAACAGATTACGATTAACAATGAATTATCAATTTAAGGCTCACCTACTTCAAATAATTTTTTAAGAGCTATGTGGTATTAATAAGCATCCGGTCAACACAGGTAATAAGCTAGTAATCTAAAAATATAGGGATTTTTCTGCATGAAGTAATCAGTGGTCCACCTAATTAAGTGTTTAGCTTGAAGTGTTATTACATGGATGGTGTGAACTATCACAATTAACTCCCCTTTTTGTAAAAACATAAAAACAGTGATTTTGATCATGGCAGATTTTTCTTCTATTAGTATTAATATGTAATAGAAACTGGTGAATTATAGTATTAAAGAGGACATTTTGATTACTACTCAGCTTGTTGCTATTTTAAACTGTCAATAACTCATGAGTTAATCTTTATATTACTTTACTTGTAGTATTTGAACATATCACAAATTATTTTTAAAAAGAAATACAAATCTATTTATTGTTAAGAATGAAAGAAAATTATTAACTATAAAAACTCTTAACTTAAGATTTTATTCAAGTAAGGCTATGTTGTTCTCTTTTGTAAAGAGTTGAAATGTAATTTTGTGCCATTGTGCCTTCATGTAATTTTATTTTTTGAGTGTTAATAAATTTTCTTTTGAATTTATTTGTTTTTATTCGGGTGTTCATTCATGTTTGAATAAAATGTAAAAGAACCAAACCTCCCAGCCAGTGAAATCTTGCTTATTTGAAGATCACTGTTAGATTGTAATCACTTCAAAGAGTTGGCGCGAAAGACATATTTCTTGCCTTTTAATGATCACATTAAAATCATGGAAGAATGGTTGTGGCTGAGATACCTGATACAATCGGTTCCCTATGTTAATAAATTTAAATTTAGTGACCAATTTTACATAGAAATTACTGTTAAATCGGTGAATTATGTTAACCTTTAGGAGCCGGGCGGTACACATGCTGTACCGTAAATATATTTTTTTAGAGGACGGGGTTGAGATTTTCACTCGAACCCTTTGGAGCCGTGAATTTTTTCAAGGTTTCATACATCTGGTACGACAGTTTATACCTTCTCTTTTCAATGGAAAAGAAATCTGTGGTTAAACTGCCGTACTACCTGGGTCGAAAGAAAAATTTCTAAAAAACAGCCCGATTTCAAAAGGTTAAATTTCAAGGGCAAAATTGCTGTGGTCGTTGAGAGTTTTCGAAAATCTTGGCACTACAGTTGTGTCAAAAGTTCCAGTGAAACGTAAAAATTTCGCTAAAAATAAATAAGTCACACACACACACAAAATGAAGAAAAGTCTTAAGAGTGAGTTAAACTTTATTTAGTTAATTTCCTTTACATTTATTGCACGGGCATCGCCGTGCGGGTACTGCTAGTTTGTCTTTTAAAGGGATAAATTCTGGAAAATTATCCAATGTTTGGCACCTAAAATTTTTTCTTGGCTCACTGAGATTTTACAGTTTGCGTTACATTAGTACTTTTTCACTATACTATCGATCCTTGTTAATTTGAATGTGGTTAAAATGAATAGTTGCTCAGAACTACATTTCTGGTCCCTGTAGATGAACTACAGTTAAGATGAATAGATTTTAAGAGTTCCTTGGAGTTTGTTTTAACAAAGTTTGACTTTATAATTATCAGCTGTAAATTTTAAATCAATTTGGACGTAGTAATATAACAAAATATAGACAACGTTAGAAGTATTTAAACCAGGCAACTATTAATGCAAACCAGTAAAAGTCTGAAGATATGCTGGTCTGCAGACAATATGACTGGTTCATTTTTTAACACGAACACATGAAATATGTTTCTACATAAATTATAAGCATTTTATTTCCATCTAATTTATTTTTCATAAAACTCGCATAATGCAGCTGATTAGTGATACAGTAGTGCCTGAGCCAAATACTTAACATTTAACCACCGAATAAATTAATTCATTTATGTCTAAAAGTAAAGCACAGATTGAATTTAAAACTTCATTTTGTATGATTTGATTAATAGCACACATATTCAAAATTTAAAAAGTAATTTAGAAAAATTTTTTTTATTGTGTTTAAACTTAAAAATTTTCAAATGAAAAATTACCAAAAAGAAGGTTAAATTCCCCCAAGCAACAGCTATTAATGCTCAAAGTTTTACTTTTAAGCTTTTAAAATTAGCAGCATCTCTACTAATAATAAAGCTGAAGGTGGGTCTGTCTTTCTGTGTGTCTATCACGCGCGTAGCGCCAAAACCGTTCGGTCGATTTTCATAAAATTTGGCACAAAATTAGTTTGTAGCATGAGGAATGCACTATAAAGCCTTTTTTCGAAAATTCGATTTTGTTCTTTTTCTATTCTAATTTTTAGCTCATTTTTCATACAAATTCGATAAAATGGGGAAAAAAATATTTCATACACATTTTCAAGTCTTATGTCATTCGATATCTTGAAATTTTCTGCTAAAAATGATGTCAGTTTGAAGTTTCTATGAGTATTAGAAGAGCTGTAATAATTGCAGGGGTGATTGTGTTCCGGTATTTTACCGGATTTCCGGTATTTTCATGATCGATTCAGGTATTTTCATGTTCGAAAATACCGGAAATAAAATATTTTTAATTATGCTTTTATCTTCCCACCTTCGGTATTTTTTATTTTTCTAATTTTCGGTGATTTTTTGATAATTTCTAATAATATTCATCGAACAAAAATGTTAAGATATCATTTTTTTTTTTTTTTTTTTGACTAAAAACTATTTGAAACTATTCGAATGTATGAAATGTGTCTTGTTTGTTTAAGAAAGGCAATTTATTATTAAATACGTATAGTTATAAAATTAGGTGTGCTTAAATAATATGGACCGCGGTTTTTTGAAAAAGGCACCCCCCCCCCCCCCACACACACACATTTTCTCTTCAAAACTTTCATGCATTTTTTCATGAACTCACAATCACCCCTGTAATTGTTTTTAGAATCCCGGAAATTCAAGACTTACCTTGAGCAAAGCAAGCTAAACGATTCTAAAATGGTTAAGCTTGGGAATAAAATTTGAAAATAAAGATGAAATGAATTATTTTATCAACGGAAATCAACTTTTTATGTTATTACCATGGTTACGTTTTTATTTCCTTTATTTGTTTCGTTCTTTTTCTCTTAATAATTTTTAAAATCTATTTGTTTTTGTAGTAATCCAAACTCCAAGCCTTATTGAAATTTGTTAAATGAACTATTTTAATAGTTGTGAAAAAAATCGTCTGCTTTTCTTTTTTCAGTTTATAAGGAATTAAAACTCGGTAAATTATAAAAATATTGTATGAATTGCGGTATTGCAACGTTCTTTCTAAAATGTTTCATTCCAAAAAATGTATTATTTTGTTTTTAAAGATAGGAAAGAAAACTTCCTTCTTCTTTTAAACTTTGGTAAGATTTCTGTTGGTTTCTGTAAGCAGCAAAATTGTTCTTATTTTCTCTTTTGGCTTATTTTTCTATCATACTTTTAAGGAATTACAATTGGATTATAACTAAAATTGAGTATTCTTTCTGCAATATCAATTTATTACCAAATGACCTTATAATTTTATACCACAGGCAAAGCCGTGCGGGTACCTCTAGTTATATCATAAAGCTCCTCAAATGAGTAAGGGGAAAAAATTATAGGAAATGATTCAGCATGAAATTGCATCATAAAACTTTCTACTGCATGTACATTTACCAAAATTAACAGCAACAAACTAAATTTCTCTATCATAAAATTTGATTTCGGAACTCATTCCAATAGAAAAATTATAATTATACTTAGATAAATCATGACTTTGTTGCTTTAGATACCATGAGAACACTTTATTGTTTTGCAACTATTTTTGATACCAGATTCAAAGTATTCTCTTCAAAATTCAAGGACGCAGCAATAAAATAAAAATTAATGTAACCTGGGTTAAAATATCATCGGGAAACCAGCAGAAAAAGCTGAATAAAATATTTCTAGCATAATTGTTCGACTCCTCTGAACTCAAATTTCTGTGTAGGAATTTTTTCAACGACATTGCAAGCCTATCACATCAAATTTCAGTTCCGAGAGAAATTGACTACTTTTCCAAATCTGTTATTTGAAAGAACAAAATTCCCTAACCTTTTCCTATCGGCCAGAAAGTACCATTCAATGGTTGCGTAGTGAGAAGTTCTTCATGGGAGAGGGTGGCATCTGAAATTTTTCAAAATTAAAGGCCAAAAAACACAATTTTTATCCCTTGCATGTATGTTCATATATAAAATTTTTTAGCCTCTTGGGGGAGATATCCCCTTTGGCTGCACCACTGCCATTCAGTACCAGGAGTTCATTACTACATGTGCCAAAGGACATGAACACTTACTTTCACAATCAAATGAGTGTAAGACCATATTTCGTAACGTTAAGGGCACAGCATGCCTGTCATTTAGGAGGGTCAATTGTCCCTCCCCCCCCCCCCCCCGAATTTGAGAAACCAAATGTATTTACATATAAGTGAGTGGTTTTTGTTGTTTTCCGGTGGAATTGCATTGTTTTTGCACCTTTTGACTCCCCTGTAAAATCTTGAAATGATGGGCCTGGGGCACAACAGTTTTTCAAAACTGAAGCTACAATGATGCAATTTTAACCCATTTATGCCCAGTGTCTTAAAAACGGGACGCTTGTTAGTTACTGCATACAAAAACCTGTTATGGGTATATCATTTTACTAAAGCTGTTTTTCACAACTTAAATAGTTCTTCTTGAGAAAACCAGTTAAAGCCACTATTTGGACATCAGAGTTAATTTATTGACAGCTATTTCCAGACAAATCAGTCAAGCTACAATCCAGCATGGGTAGCCACAGAAAGTAATTTTTTTTGCGAACTTATTTTTCATAAAACTAAACTATTTTAAAATTATTTGCTTAAAATTGATCAACGATGCCTTCTGTAATGTCACTTTGCAAAAGAAAAGTCAAGTAAGGTCGTATTTTACTCACATATCTGCAAAATATCCCATAAACAGGACGTTAAATAACTTAATAAATATGGGAACGGCAAACTATTTTAAGCCTAAAATGTATGTAAACCATTCCAAGTAAGAGTTTTAAGCAGATAAAAATTGTTAAAAAAACCTTGGGCATAAATGGGTTAAGCAATTTTCGATGTTTTTAGGTGTTTGAAAGATTTTGTGGAATTGAAGCACAGGAAATGAAATTTTAGATGTTCCATAAGGATTAAGGCAGGAGAGATGGCTTCAGCGAAGTAAAAGTTTGAAGATTTTCTTATTTTCAGGCGAATTCAGAAAAAAAGAATAGGGGGGAAAGGGAAAGAAATAGGACTGGGAGGAAGAAGGAGACATATAATTAACTGAATAATTATCAACAGTTGTTGAAAAATGTACATGTTGAGTTTACTTGTTGAAAGATAATTAAGATTTTTTTCCAATATTATGTATTTTTTCTTCGTAAAATTACTTGGTTTTCCCGAGACGCATTCTTTTCTTTTCTTTAAAAATAAAGAATTTTTAAAGAAAAATAAAAAACATCAGCTCAACATTCCAAGGAGCGCCATGTGCCTCCCTGGTTGCACCATTCCACGATTATAATTTGTTTGTGTATGTTTGTAATCATCTGACGTACAAACAGTATATAAAACTAAGAATATGAACTGAGCTGCATATGAACTGTTGCCACTCAGGAAAAACAGATTTAAGGTGGGGAGGGCGGAAACACTCCTATTGGTGCAAATAACTTGTCTTTAACTTTTATCAATCCTCTTTTTTCCGAAATCAAGAGGTTTGTAAACAATGAGAAGAAAGGTTTAGGCTAACACATTTTTGAACTCAACTGTGAGGTAATTCAATGTACTGCAAAAAGTTATAGTGAGAGAATTTTTCGGGGAGCTGAACCGGCTAGAAATATTTCAAGGGGAGCCGGAGCTCGCTGGTTCTTACGATCCCTCGAAAAATGAGATCAAGTTTAATAGCTAAACATACCATAATTCTCCTTTTTTTTATGTTTCGGGGGGGGGGGGATTCTATTTATTTTGTCTCCTTATTGCGATAATTTTAAAACATGCATGTTTTAGATTTTTAAAAAGCTAAATCAAACTTTCATGCTTATTACATACAAATTTGTATAAATCTTTACATGATTTACGCATCTAATCTATGTAATTTGGAGATTCCAACCACGGGAATTATTTTAGCAACTAAGAAAAAAACATCAGGTGCCACGAGCATCTAACTGGCGGATTATAATTTCCACCTCTTATCCCTACAGGTGATTGCCCCTAGTTCAAAATTTAAAGTATTTAATTAGAAGTGCATACTAGAAAAATTTATCTGGATGTAAATTCTCTATTACAGTAAAAGTAAAAAGAAAATTCTTCAAAATGTATGACTATGCTTGACCACTGGCCCACTGATTACTGAATTGTTTCATGATGGGGTTTGAAGGAGTCAATGGTCAGAGACCAGTTGACCACCAATGATTTCTAAAGCTGCTTTGTATGGGAAAACTGTAAACTTTGAACAAAAAATTACTTCTCTTAAAAATTGTATTTATTAACAATCACACTATTTGTTTCTGCTTAACTTTGAAATCTACAATATTAATTTCTCTAATCACTTATTTTGCTTTTTTTATCTACATCATAGTACAACGGTCCAGATTTTTTACGAGGTATATCAGGATCAAATATATTTGAAAAGATAAATACTATCACAAGGAAAGTCCAGAATGTTGCAAAATATAAACTAGTTCGACTTGCAAAAGTATATTGTTTAGGAGCATTCTCATAAGCACGCTGTCGATAATAATAATCTTCTGGAAAACCATGCCGCCGGTTGAAATCTGCCCTCCATCTACGTTTAAAGTATTCATGTTCACTTCTCATTCTTTCTTCATAAAACTCTTCGTAATGACGCCTGATGTGTTCTTCGTAATTAAAATCTTTAGTCCTACCAGAATGTGTTCCAGAATTACCATAGCTTCGCCAGGGATCTCTTTGCTTTAAATTGTCAGAATAGTCGGGTCGAAAATTGACGTTATCATCATATTGTTGCTTTTTATGTGTATTACTTAAAATTTCATAGGCTTCTGTTATTTCCCTAAACTTAGTAACAGACTCGGGACTGTTATTGTTTTTGTCAGGATGATATTTAAATGATAGTTTGTAATAGGCGGCTTTTATATCTTTAGGAGAAGCAGAGGAGTCTAGTCCCAACGACGAGTAATGTGATTTTTCTCTTGAGGAAATGAAAAGAAATTGCATGTGTCCTCGATATCGCATTGCATATTTTGAGTGGTAACGTTTTTCAACGGCATTTAAAAATCTTAACATTTTCTGATCTAAATGTACAATAAAACATTGTAAAATCAATTTATGTAACACATATTTGTTTGTACACAATGGCTGTACATTGCCATCTAAAAATGAATAAAAACAAGAGATAGACTAGTTTTCGCACTTTATTCTTCAAATGAAATTTGAAATCAAGCGAGAAAGCTATATTTTTATATTTCGTGCTACTTAATATAAATTTGAGAAATTCATTTCAGTTTTTCATAGGAATAGAAATAGAAAAACCCCCCCATGATTAACTAATTTAAAGTATTTGTAACCGTCAAAAACCGCTTTTTGTTTACATTTTGAAAAGTGTGGTTATGTAGTTTCAGGTTCGAAGTATTTGAAAATTCATGATTATAGATGTTTCCCGTTGATGTGTAAAATATTTATTGCGTATAAAATCAAGTGACGTTTGTTCCCTGTTCTTTGGTGCACTATGTTTCTCCATCTAGTCACAAATTCTACTCGTTGGGCAATTCACTCTTTGAAGTTCAAATCGAGTTTTTTCAAAAGCTTTTCAGCTCATCTTAAACTTTCGACAGATGTCACAACAAATTATTATTCCGTATTAGGTGTGAAACCGGAATCCTCTGATGAAGAAATAAAAAAAACATACTACGCTCTTTCGAAAAAATACCATCCGGATATGAATGTGGGAAATGAATTTGCGAAATCAAAAATTTTAGAGATTAATGAGGCATTTGAAGTTCTTGGTAACAAAAATGAACGTGAGAAGTACGATAGTCAGATGTTCCCGAAGATTTCTCAGAAAAAAATGAGTTTTAAAAATTTTATTTATGATTATGATGAATTCTATTGTGACAAATTGCAGTATACATACAGAAGTAATCTGAGAGAAAAGGTCTTACACTCTTACAATATGTATACGAAAGGTAAAAAGGCTGATCAAAGAAAAAGAAATAAACATATGCATCAGAACTGTAGGTTTAGCAAAATGATGGGCTCAAAATTAGGATCAAGAATTATATCTAAGCATTAAAGGTTTCACTGTGAAAGCTTATTAAATGTATAAAATTATTTTATATTAAGGAGTGCTGAAATATCATTGTAAGTTTTTGCTGTTGCCCTGTAGATACTGTTTTTATTACCATTATTTTTATGCACTAATTATGCACCATCCTTTATAAGTGTTGATGTCAACTTCAGACCAAGAAAAAAAAAATAGACTGGGTGCTTCTTGTTAAAATGATTTAAATTTAATAAAAAAAGGTTTTTTTCTCAAAATAATTCTGGTCATTTGTTTTTTAATGTACTATATACCTACAAAGCCCTAATATGATTAAGTTATTCATTTTCTCATAAGCATTTTGAGGTACTTTTCTGTTAGCTTGGCGCAAACAAAAATTCAAATGTCGCCAAGCGAATGATAAATCTGTCAACGGAACAAAAGGTTGCAAAAAAATTTGCGGAATTCTATATTATTTAGTTATACATTTTGTGGCGTTTTTTTCAGTTTTGCCCGGTTAACGGATAAGAACCCATTTTAATATATTCAATTTAAAAATGCTACCAAACATTATATGAATTCATACTCAAACCAAAGTCAATTATATTCTAAATGAGAAAATCAACCAGAGTCAGGGTACAGATCATGTTAAAAAAAAGAATTTTAATCTGTTTCATGATGGTACCTAACCTAGTATAATCTTTTTAGGAATCAAAATGAACAACCTAGGTACCAATTTTAATGAATCAAATGTATATATATTTGAATGTTGTGCAAAAACTTTTGAATAGAATATAGCACAAGCCTTATAGCCTTTTTAAAAAGTTCTGAAAATATTCAAAAGAATATGATTTTTTAGAGGCAAAATACTTGCATTTTTAAATTACTTTTATAAATTTATAGTTCCAATTATAGGCATAATAAGTCTGGGTAGGGGGGGGTAGCTTCTATGTCATTCATGACTTTAAGCTTCAAATTTAGTGACACGGGTTGGAAGTCTAGGCATCAAATATTAAAAAATTGGTCGCAAAATGCGACTAATGACCGCTTATTTCTAACACTGCTAGCAGCATTTTGGCTGAGTACTGAATGCTTGGTATGAAACTTTTGTTCTTCACAGTTTAAAATGCAATGATTTTGATTATTAAAATATTTTAACAGCATTTTTTTTCCTAACTATTTTTTTACACAAAGTAGTCAGTCACAACCTTAGTTTTTTTCTTTTAAAAAAACTGACTTAATTTTGAGTCAATGTATTCCTACTACTATGCCGAAAGTTGGAACTGCAAAGGCATGGTTTTAAAAACTTACAATCTTAGCTCATTGATTGAATCGAAAAGAATAGGATTATGATTGAAAGGTTTTTTGTTATCAATCTATGAATATATTTCTTAGGGGATCATTTGGGCTGCTTCTGGTAAAAGGTAAGTACTCTAACATGTGATATAAAAACGCACAAATGCACATTCTTGCCTTTTGCATGGTGGAAAGGACATGGGCATTGCTTACGTTTACTCTCATGGGTGGATTTTTTTTTCTTTTTTTTCAGCTCATACATAGAGTACAGTTGTATTTTATGAATAGAGTAATTGTAAAATGCTTTAAAACTTTGTTGTCTTAAATGATGTTCTATTTTTATAACTAAATTCAGTATTGGAAGAGTAACTGATCAAAAGTTGGCCAAGTACCAAATGAGACAAGTCAATAAGATCTTAAACTAAAGAAATTTCTATTTGAAAATTCAGCCTTATTTCAAAAGCTGTTCGAGATTATTTTACCGTGAAACTTAAGAAATGCCTGCAAGTGACAGTAGTTTCAAACGAATAATTTTTCATAACTCTAATGATAATTAATAGTAACAGAGCTGGTTTAAATGCTTTTTGATAAAGCTTGTTTAAACACATTATTGTCTTTGAAGACGTTTGCCACCTGAGCTAAACAAGCTTAAAGTTATAACTGAAGCGTGATGTCTTTTAACAGAGAATACTATAAAATGGCAATAATTTTCAATAAATAACACATGTCTGTCAAAAACACTTATTTCAATAACATATCATAACAATATCTTGTATAACTGAAGCGTGATGTCTTTTAACAGAGAATACTATAAAATGGCAATAATTTTCAATAAATAACACATGTCTGTCAAAAACACTTATTTCAATAACATATCATAACAAATATCTTGTAGCTGGCCAGCTAGTATTTGCAACATTGCCATCGCATGATCACAAAATTTTGAGAACTGCAAAATTTTTTTTTCTTTTTAATGATTAAACAGAAGTAGACCTCATTCCACGTGATTTGATTGTACACAGTTGAAGATTTCACAGCTTTATTTTGTCTTATATGGATCAGTTATGATTTTACGTGGATGTAGCCCTAAAATGCATAAAAATTTTCCCTGTTTCGAAATCCAAACTACTGAGATCGCAAATAATATACTACATTTTGGAGTGCTAATAAACATAGCTGCCAACTTTTGAAAATCTGAACTAATAATAGAGGGGGGGGGGTAAAATAGCACATTTAATAACTTTGATTTTAATTTATTTATCATTTATTATTATAAATTATTTCGTTGATTTTTTTAAAAAATATCAGAACAATATTAAGCACAAAAGCAATATTATCTAATTCAATCATGTATATTTTATCAAACGACATAGGTGCAATGGTTCTCGGAATCGCAAAGAAATCGTATGTTTTGGACACGTATCCATAGCGTATTATCAGGCTGTTCTTAAAAGAAATTGAGATTTTTTCGTAGCAGTTGGAAGCTCTGCTACTAAGCGTGCTTAGGCCACTGGAAACTAATTCAATTCAAAGCTCATTGAAAGAAAAGCTATTAAAAACGACAAAGGAGGAATTCCATTAAAAAAAAACATGTGCATTAAAAAATTTGAGCCATTCCTTGACAATACTAAATTATCTTTTTGATTCCTAGTGCAAGAAGATCCTGTCACAGAAGTAACACAAATATTCATGGATACGTTAATGCCCTACAAAGAACTACCATAACCAGCTCTTTTTTATAAACACAGTTTTCTTTATGCACATTGTACATACAGATGGTGCACAAAATATAATGCAAACACCTGTGAGAAAGTCTGACTTATTTTGGAGCTGTAGTACAGCTGAGCCATATGCGACAGAAGTATGCCACCTAGTGAAAGTGAAGTAAAAGATATCAGCCTCTCAACAGTTGCCTGCATTACATGCATCTGTCGAACTGTCTGTGACAAGTTGAAATGTAAGAAATGTCAAAGTTCCAAAGAGGAATGATATTTGGATTGCGTTAAAGAGGAGCATCAGTTACAAAAACAGCAAATGTTTTATGGTTTTCAAGGTGTATGATATCAGCTATTATGACAGCATACACGAAAGAGGATAAGCAGGCCCGTCATTTAATGGGGCAGGGGGGTTCAATTGCCCCCCCCCCCCCGACTTTGAAAAATAAATGAATTTACACAAAAGTGGGAGTGGTTTTTTATATTTTTTGATGAAATTGCATTGTGTTTGGACCCTTTGCCCCGCCCCCCCCCTGGAAAAACTTGAAATGACGTCCCTGAGGATAAGAACGTTTTCAAAGTACAACAGCTGCTGAAAGGTGTATAGGAGAGTGACAATGCAAAAAAACTATGGTGACAGCAATCGTGACATCCCAACTCACACGATTTCCATCTCCCACGGAGGCGGAGCACCTCCCTAGGGAGGATTAGTGGTTCCTTCTTTTGTTAAGTACTGCGGACACTTTTCTTTGAGACAGTGCGAAAACACAAGTTCTGCCTTCTGATCGACGGGACGGGTTGGCGAGGAAAGTTGGGTGAAATTTTCAATCGGGGGTTACTTTTTTAAAAAGTTTTCTTGTTTGACCATGGCCCACGTGGATCTGATTTCTCCTCAAGAGAGGAACCCCCGCAGAGCGAGGGACGGGGGCAGAGAATTGCGCCGTTCCAACTTACCAGCCAGATCGCTTACAATAATGGGGCAAATTGAATACCATTTTCCACTCGCAAGGATTTTAGCAAGTTTTGCTAAATGCATTTGAAAACTCTTTGAATTTTTTGACGCACGATAAGAAAAATAATCATATTTAATCAACGGAATGCCCACCTTGGCGCAAGAAAGGGGTGGTATACTTGTACCCGCCCTCCCCGTCTTTTGGTAAAAAAAATTGTGAGATTTTTTAAATTTATTTTGTTGTTATTTTTTAAAATAATTTATGATACTCAATAAAATAATTTTGGAAAAAAATAGAACCGACTTCAGTTTGAAATTGCTCTAAAAAGTAAAAAATAATTTTTTTCTTTAAATCATACGCAATTACATAAATTTTAATGGATACACACATTTCATTGATTACCACACATTCGTGTAATGGTAAAAAAATTTTGTGCTTTTAATTTTCAATGGTTTCTCTGAAAAATGTTGGCAAAATATGGTTAAATATCATTTTACCTATCGTTTTTGCGCCGACTTCAAAACTTATGTTTAAAAGAAGTTTCGATGGTGTTCAAAGAAAAAAATTATTTTTTACTTTTTAGAGCAATTTCCAACTGAAGTCGGTTCTATTCTTTTCCAAAATTATATTATTTTATTCTTTTTAGTGTAAGTGTACTTATGAAATAAGGTAATGTTTCCATTACGAAACTTCACCAAATTTTCTTAAGTAAATGCTCCATAAAATAAACTGAAAAAAAAGGAAGAAACTATCAACGCGTTTAAAATTTTAAACGATTGACACTAAAAAATAATTTTTGTTATTCTCTGGTATTTATTTGTGTACTAGCTTAATCAAAGCCATTTAAATATCAACGGCTTTTCGACTAATTTATATTTCAAAGCAATTCTAGTTTCTCGTTGTTTATAAGATTTTAACACATACTACATACGTTGCCCGCTAATGAGTTTCATGTTGAATTTAGTTAAGCCTTCATTTAAAATTCTCATTATCATTATTATTACAGTTTCATATCAACCACGTTTTGTAACAATGGATTTCATATTTAATCATTTAGGACAACAATGGATTGAAAATTTAATCATTAATGGGGAAATCACCATGACAGTGTCGAAATTTACTGTTTTCCATAATAACTTTTTTTCTAGTGAACAAATATCGTCATATGAGTACATGGTACCTAAGTTACACCATCTCCTATTGATTAAAAAAAAATCGTCCAAATCGGTTCAGTAGATCAGATGTTATGTGCGAACAAACAAAAAAAAAAGTACACGCTTTGAATTGAGAACCTCCTCCTTTGTTGAAGTCGGTTAATAAAGTGATTTTAAAGCAAGGACAAACTACAATATTAATACCACAAAATAAATCATCAAAAATATGAAAGTCATGTTTATACCCATGTTATAGCTCCAGCAGCGGGGATGCAAGGAGGTGCACTTTCACACCTTTGAAAAATTAAATTCAATTTTTAACTAATTAAATAGGGACACATTAAAACAGGGACGACTAATGCATCACAAAAAAAAATCGATTTCCCGTTTATATACATGAGCGCAGGAAGCAAGGCGATGTACTTTCATCCCATGGTTATAATAAATTATTTTAAAAGAATAATATTAATTAAGTACCATTTTGAACATTTTCTATTTTATTTTTTGAAAACAATAAGGAATTTTTAATAAGTGTAGTCACATTCATTTTGGGAAAAAGGCACATTAAAAAATTACAAAAAAATTGTAGTTAGAGAAATAAAACTTATCAATAAAATAAATAAATGTATAAAGAAATAAATAAGAATAAACAAACATATTTAAAAATATTTTTTAAAAAACTGTAAGTGACCACAACTCCGGGATGAAGTTGAAACACATATTTATTGACACTTACTACACATATCACACGAACACAACACATATTACGACTTTACACATTCAAAACATTACAGCACTGTGCTCAGACGCCTGGCGCGTCCTTCTCGCTTTCGCTTCTCCGCTGTCTCTAGATGGCGCTAGCTTAATTCACTTTACTTTATAGGGAAGGTGGCGTTACAACCTCCCCCTCTGGTTCTCCAGACGTCCCGGCGGTGAACCAGCAGTTTTTTTTTTTCGCGGCTTATGGTAACCGGATTTCAAGTCAAGTGTTGACATGTACTTGTATTGTTCGGTCTGATGAAGAAGATCATCCATTCGAGGCAGAGGGTAGGTGTCCGGTACAGTAATAGCGTTCAGTTTTCTGTAGTCTACACACAGACGTATCTTCCCATTTGGTTTTGGAATGAGCACGACTGGTGCCGAATATGGAGACTCACATTCTTCAATTATTCCTCTATCTAGAAGATCGTCAATCTCAGCTTTCAGCAATTCCCTTTTTGCTGGCGATAACCTGTAAGGTGGTACTGAGACAGGAAGATGTTCCTTTGTATTTATGTGATGTTCTACAATTGGTGTTGCCTCTCCCCCTGGCTGAAAGATAGTAGAAAATTTATCAAGTAGCTGATTAAACTTTCCAATTTGTTCCACCGATAAGTGCTTACCCTCATTATCTCTCAACTTAACCGAGTTTACTTCGGCATGCTCAGTTGACATATCGGAAGCTGTTTTAAAAGGATAATCAGCAAACGGAAATTTGAACTTATAGTTCCCATGGAAGTACCAACATTTATTAGGAATGTCGAGAACAATGCCCATTTTACTTAAAATGTCAATGCCTAACAAAGTTCTATTTCCTTTGGCGTGAGGTAACGCAAAAATTATTGAATTCACCCTACGGTTTTCGATTTCAATATTTACTCTAGCTTTTAGAACTTCAGTGTCTTTTTGTAGTCCATCCGCAAGTGCAACTTTCATCGTTGTTTTTTCGAATAATGTACCCTCTTCCTGTAGAAGATGAAACAGCTTCTCGCCTGCTATGGTATGAGTTGCACCAGTGTCAGCACAGGCAACCCGGAACAAATTATTTACTTTGATGTTCAACAGAGTTGCAACAGGTGTCTGCATGGAACAAGATTGCAAACTAAGCGAATCAAATTTAGCTGAATTTACTTCATGAGAAGAGCAGTTCGGACACTTAGCCCTAATGAACCCTTGTTTACCGCAACCATAACAACTGATGGGCGGTCGCATCTCATCAACCACATCTTCTGTATGAACTTGCTTGTTATCTTCTGTTTTGTTGTTTTGTTTACGAGGGTGCTTCTTTTCTATAGGTTGTTGTTTGGGAGGATATTGTTTCTTTACTAAAGTGAGGGCGCTTTCATAAGCATCGAGCTTTTCGACTAACTCGCTTGGAGATATCCAGTCCGCCCAAATATCGATAAAGTGTTCTTTTATATCGAGAGGCACTTTCTTCTTTATTTGATCAGCTATCATTAATTGTTTGAGTTTGTCAAAATCATGTACGTCCAGCTCTTCCAGCCAGCCGTCAAAATAGCTAGAGATATCAAAAAAATAATCCCTCCAGGTTTTTTCTGAATCTTTTTTGTGTTGCGCAAACATTCGTCGGAATCTGTCGCCGGTAAATTTAAACCTTCTAAGTAACATTTCCTTAATTTTCGCGTAGTTTTGGGTTTCTTCAGGCTCTCGCACTATTAGAGCAGCAATATCTGAGGGCAGGGTGCCTAACAAATAAGGAAGCCAGGAGGATTCTGGTAACTTCATAAATTTCACTTGTCGTTCGAAGACTGTGAAAAATGTTCCTAATTCTTCATTTTTAGAATCGAATTTCGGTAAAAGACTAATAAAGTTATTGAAATCTAATTTAGAGTGTTGAGAACTCTCTACTGAAGTTTCCACTGATGTTTGGAGGTTTACGTTGACTAGACGTTGACGTTCAACTTCGAGCTGAAGTCGTTGTATTTCATACGCCTGCTTTTGCTCAAGTGTTTCTTTCTCATTAGCCAATTCTTGGGCTTTTCGAGCAGTTTCTGCTTCACGCAATGCTGCGGCTTCCCTCGCAGTGCGCTCTTCCGAAATAACTTGCAGCATGTCTTTAACTATACCCTCATCATAATTTTGAGAATTGATTATTAAATTTGTTAAGTGGAAGATTTTGAGATTATCTCCCACTACCAAACCCAGTTCCTCGGCTAAAGTCTTTAAATCGTCTTTTCTTGCACGACTTAAGAATGCCATGTTTAAAACAGAATCGCCAATTCTATGTTAATAGTATGTACCAAAACTAATTTCTAAAATGGATTTGAACATTCAATTACATTAACAACAGAGTTAGACAGTTTTTAACTTCATTAATTACTTAGATAATTTTAAGAAAATTAATAAAATGACGGCACGAAACCTTTTAAACCACCTTCCCTTTACAAACTGAAACTGAGAATGAAATATGCTACTTTAGTGATTAACAAATATCTTTTCACAATACCATTCATTTCAAATGCAAGAGAAAACCAATAAATCTTTCATAACCAAAACAAAGATACCAATTAACTTTCCGTGGAGGAAACCCAGACGCTTACTGTCTATGACGCCATAGCTTATTCATCGTTTTTTCTTTTTCTGTTTACTCGCGGAGCGAGTGTTCTTACATATTTTTCTTTTAACACGAAACCATGTATTGAAAATACTTATTTTCTTGGTGAAAATTTTAAAATGGCACAAAATATAACTTTTCTTCAAAAGAACAATTAAATTTTCGCAAAGATTGAACAATTTAAAATATAAAGCACATAAAAGCAACACATATTTCTACAAAATATATATAAAATGAATATGCAAAGAAATTTTATACTGCAGTAGAAAAAATTCTGGATCCAGGATTAACACCAAAAATTTTGTTAGCACGAAACAAAATCCTGAGCGGATGCTTCACGGAGACACCACAATTCGTAAAAATACAACTTGAGAATTCAAAATTATGCCGGGGCGGCGTTGTGATGTATAGAATCTAATATGCCGGGGCGGCGTTGTGATCTGTAGAATCTAAATTCACACTAACTTGAGAACTCAAAACATGCCAGGGCGGCATCGGGGTGTGCAGAACTCCAAAACAGAACCTTGAGCGGATGTTTTACGGAGACACGACACAATTCGCAAAAACACCATTTGAGAATTCAAAATTATGCCGGGGCGGCGTTGTGATGTGTAGAATCTAAATTCACACTAACTTGAGAACTCAAAACATGCCAGGGCGGCATCGGTGTGTGCAGAACTCCAAAACAAAACCTAGGGCGGATGCTTGACGGAGCCACGATTTGTAAGTCACGCTCACAACGAAAGCGAAATCAATTTCACAACTGCTGGCTGCAGGAACTATCTTCTTTTACGTTGGGCGCCATTTGTAAGTGACCACAACTCCGGGATGAAGTTGAAACACATATTTATTGACACTTACTACACATATCACACGAACACAACACATATTACGACTTTACACATTCAAAACATTACAGCACTGTGCTCAGACGCCTGGCGCGTCCTTCTCGCTTTCGCTTCTCCGCTGTCTCTAGATGGCGCTAGCTTAATTCACTTTACTTTATAGGGAAGGTGGCGTTACAAAACTAGTTTTTTTTTTTTTATTAATTGCTTTTTAGAACTGATGTACCCCTGCCTGCATACAATTCTGCTGGCTCCCGTGGTGCCCACCTTCGGGAAGGCGGAGAAGGGAAGACTGCTCTCTCTCAATGAAATGTCACGACCCCCCTCCCCCTCAATAAGATCACATTAAATGAGATCAAAAACCCTATAAAATTAGCCCCGTAAACATTTCTATTGTGCATTTGCCACAGGGGAAGATTATGGCGCAAATTGCGCCATCAAAAAAAAAAAAGAAAATTTTGGGGGTTTAGATAAATCATTTCCACCAGTTCTGAAAAATATCAGTCTCTGTGTGTGACCCATCTTTTGTGATTATGCTTATTAAGGACTTAAATTTTTAAAAAACTTTCAGAAGGGCGCCCCTTCCCCCATCATTGAAGGCTGCCTGAACTATCATTTTTAAAGCTTCAATGTCGCACAAATTCCGAGGAAGAACCCATGATACAGCTTCTTCAATAACACTATCGAAATCCCCCTCGCACCTATTGAGTTTCTGGAATTTAAATTAAAAAAAAAAAACAACTACCTGTGGGGGGCACCTAAACCTTTCATTACAATAATACAAGGATCGTCTAAAACTGACTTTTTAAAGCTGCAAGTTTTAAAATTCTCTTTTGGAATGCCCCTTCTCTCAGTTCTCATTAACATTATTAAAATTAAGTTTCGTTGTCAGTACCCGAATTCCGAAAAATGCCCGGGGGAGAGCTTCTAAGAACTGTCCACTAACATCATCGAAAGTCTGCTAAATTACGTTTTCGGAGCTACAATCTCAGAAAACTGCCTGCCTCTAATATTAACAAAGACTTACAATCGTGATTTTACTCCTTGAATTAAAAAAAAAAAAAAAATCTGCTCTCCCCTGAAAATAAGCGAAGGCAATCTATTATTGCGTTTTTTGGAGTTATCGTTTTGAAACATAACGCAACAGACAAGTTTTTCAAAGTACGCAATTACCAAAAAAGCAGTACTATATCCAAAGTTAGTATTTCAACCTGAGTAACAACTTTAAGGCCACCAGTATTTTTTAAATACTCAACAAAGATATACTGGAATAAATATCACAGCAGTTAATGAAATTATAGAAACCCTTAAGCCTGCAGTTCCTTCATTAATTTCTTCGAAGTTTTGGTGCTCTTTGTGAAGATGGCGAAAGGTAAGAAATTAACTGATCGTGAAAGGGGACAGATTGAAGCTTTTTCTTCAACGGGGATCAGTAGCCGTACTATTGCGAAAAAAAATTGGAAGATTGAAGACTGTAGTTAATAATTTATTAAGATTGAAAGACAATTACGGTAAAAAAACACCGGGGCGACACGATGATAAAATGGTCAACGCAGATCACTGAACATTGAAGTTCAGTGATCAGCGAAGATTCAGCTATATGGGTAACGAGCGTGCATGGGAACTAAACCCTGCTGTTTTGTATTTGGCCACTCTCCAAACCGGAAGATGTGTGCATTTGTCCCGCAACCCAGAGTCCTTGGTCACTTGAACTGAGATGAGCATGGTAGGCCTTTAGTCACTGAGCTTAGTTTTTTTCCCGTGTTAAATAACAAAGTTAAATATTCGATAGCGAAACACGATTTTCATCAAAATAACGCAAAAGAATAAATATAAGTTATTCGGAACGTAATCGTTTTAAATTAAACTGTCTATTTTGGCGAATGATGTCGAATATTGAAACAACTCAAAAAAGGCAGTTTATTCTGAAAGTAAATGGGCGATTCTCTATGGCTGTCCGGACTGAGAATTTTAAAAACAATAAAGTGTAATAAAGTAATTATCGCTCTTAATACAAGTAAAGCATTAATACTTTGTGGCCCAATTGTATTTGGAGTGATAATAATTTAATTTTTTTTTTCTAGAAATTATCTAAGCGCCAAAAACAGTCCCCTGGCTGTCCCAATCCCATAGTCTGACTGTTAAAGATAGTATTTCAGAAAACCTATTAACACTATATAAATTTGGAAAGTAATATCTAAAAATAGAATAATGAAGCTATATTTTTCGAATGAAATAAGGTATAATTACGTATTTCTAAAACTTAAAATTGTCATGTAAATTCTGTCCGGAGTTTTTTCAAACAGTCCCCTGCAACAAATTCAAAGCTGTAATACGAAAAATCTATAACTTTTGCAAATTCTTTTTCGCATGAAGTTTAAAGTAATCAGTGTGAATTTGCCGAAATCGCCGAGAAAGGTGTTGAAACGCTACTTTGCTTAGTTTGAGAGCCACATTTGTGCTGAAAGTATGCATCGTGATCGTTGCGAAAACAGTCCTCTGGGAAGTGATTTTATTAATGTCAATTAATTTAATTATAAAACATATTAGTTATTATGTCTACGATTTGTGCCTCAATTTATAGATAGTCTCGTTACTAATTACGTTCCAATAGTTTTGCAGATATTACGCAACAAAGAGCTAAAACCCAGTCACCTGGCACAGTCCCCTACCTCGTTATACTAGGCGGGGGGCTTACCCCCTATCATGATTTATCAGAAAAACACAAACTTCAATTGGCCCTCTTGCAAACCAAAGTAATAGATTCATTTTCTGAGCAATCTACTTATATTAAAAACTGAGTATCTTTCTAACTATCTTTCTTTCTATCTTTCTAACTATCTTTCTATGTCACGCTTCTTTCTCCTGAACGACAATGACCTGAAAGTCGAACCAGGTACCGATAGATAGGTAATTTTTCAGGCTTCATTAGTTTCAATTGATATAATTATACGATTTTAATTAGCGAAGATATCAATTAATAAGTAGTCAAGTTTGAAGCGATTAAGCCTAATAAATGATTAAATATGAAATCCATTCTTGCAAACCGTCGTTGCTATGAAACAGTATAATAACAATGATAATGAGAATTTTGAATGAAGGCTTAACTAAATCAAACACGGAACTCATAAGCGGGCCACTTACGTAGAATTTTTATCGCTAGCTACTGGTAATATTTTGAAACATTTATTTGTTGAAGAGCCATCTACTTATATTAAAAACTGAGTATCTATGTCTGCTTTTTTCCTTTGAGCGAGCTGAACTTACTGAAACTTTCCTCACCATCTTGAAGGCGCGAAGCATCTCAATAATTCGAATGATTTTTTTTATATAGGAAAAAAGTAAAGGCGTGAAGCGCCTGTAAGCGAGCCGCCTTGGCGGGGAGTAGTTTCTTTAAATTTTTTTCTCACTACTTTCAGGGCACGAAGTGCCCGTGCAACGCCGGGCCACGTGCGTGGTATGTCTTGAAATCGAATGAACATTAAATTATATCAAATAATATAACTTCAGAATGAGGTAAAAGTTAGAGAGGGGGGAACTTATGCATCAACATGCCGCAGGAAGCTAATCTAGCTGCCCTGGCAGCTAGTCTACTTATATTAAAAACTGAGTATCTTTCTAACTATCTTTCTTTCTAACTATCTTTCTATGTCACGCTTCTTTCTCCTGAACGCCAATGAACTGAAAGTCGAACCAGGTACCGATAGATAGGTAATTTTTCAGGCTTCATTAGTTTCAATCTATATAATTATACGATTTTAATTAGCGAAGATATCAATTAATAAGTAGTCAAATTTAAAGCGATTAAGCCTAATAAATGATTAAACTTCCAAGACATTTTTTCTTACCGTTGCCATTTTGAATTAAAACGTTAATTAAATTATTGAACTATTTAAAATTCCAAGATATTTATTTCTTTCCGTTGCGATTTTAAGGCAGGAATTCAAGTGAAACACGGACGATCGCAACTCACCAATGCAATCGCAAATTCCAAAATTTGGATTCAAGTGAAACGAATTCACTTGAATTCGACTTACAGTAGCGGTTGCAATATGCGATCGCCTCGAAGCTACTCGAAAGCCTCGAAGCGGTGTTTCACTTGAATTCGGCCCTAAATTAAAACGTTAATTAAATTGAACTTTTTAAAATGAAAGAGTGTTATTTTTTTCCATTGTCATTTTAAATACGTGTTATAACAAAGTTCTAACAATTGTTTTTATTCTAATCACGGGACGCGGGAGCGTCCCGCCCCGCCAAGAAAACCAAATACAAGCCGCCAAGAAATTTCCGTCGCCAATAAAAATGTAAAAGAGCGACTAAGGGCCGAATTCAAGTGAAACACTATTGCAGTCGCTTCGAGGCGATCGCATATTGCAACCGCTACTGTAAGTCGAATTCAAGTGAATTCGTTTCACTTGAATCCAAATTTTGGAATTTGCGATTGCATTGGTGAGTTGCGATCGTCCGTGTTTCACTTGAATTCCTGCCTAAGACTGTTTACGCGAGTAACCAAACCGGGGTTTTCACCCCTCTGTATCTCAGCCCCATAAAGATCCTAAGAGTTCATTTTTGGTATACTCAATCTCCAGCGGCCCCTGACGGCACATACTAAAGCAAAACATCCAGGACCCTCAGGGGGAGGGGTGATATATGTTATAAAATCGCTATTTTTCGCACTTTTTAAAAATTGTTTGACAGGGGTCCAGACTAAACGGTAACTCGGATTGAGCTCTGCTTTTGCACCCACATTTATTTTGTCCCAAAGCTCGGCATAGGGGGTTTTTCGACCCCCCACCCCCTCCTCCCTCGTTTTTATTTTCCGTATCTTTTCTCCCCGGGGGTCTTTAGTGTTGATTTTTGGTATGAATATTCTCGAAGAGACATTGAGGACATTTTCCCAAAATTTACCCCCCGGGGTCATCGCACCCCGGAGTTATTAATGCTTAAAATTGGTCCGATTTCTATCTACTAGCTCTGTTCAACATCTGAGCATTTATGTTTTCATTGTTGGGCCACGAGGAAAGAAAACTCAATGATTTATAATTTCATCTGTTGCCAGTTTCTATTTGTTAACAAATAAAATATTTGTAATTGATTTTATTGCATAAGGCTTTTAAAAGGGATCTTCAATTTAGTTCATTTTAATATGAGATCGGCAGTAAGGGTTGGGGTTTTTTTTTAACTTTTAATTTAATCGTAGTATTGTTAGCAACTAGCTTTATTTTGCGTCGGTTCGGGTGGTACATTGTGATTGATTTCAAATTTATCCTAGACTGAAGCAGATCCTTGAACTTTTGCACCAAATGCATGCTGGCCA
>JAXGGA010016316.1:0-26924 GCA_038373865.1 Uloborus plumipes | reverse complement strand
GTTAAATAAAGTCTAGCGTGCTAATGGAAATCGTCTCTGTAATTCTTCATCACTAGTAGACGAACATAACAAGAAGCGAACCGCTTGCACGCTCTTTCTTGCTTAACTCAGCCAAACATAGGCTGAAATGCGTTTTGGGACTTTAATACTGAGCAATAATTTTGAAATAGCGAATCTTTTGCGATCCCAAACCACGCGGAAGACCCGCTTACGGATCTTTCGTGCGATACAGACTAAAGTTGAAAGAGACAGAGAAAAGTAGGATACCCCCCCCTCCCCGTTTAGCGTCACGGAAGATGTCTTCAAAATGCGTTTTAAGAAGTTTCCCGATTCTTCCACCCTTTTCCAAACATCGGCAATGATAACTTAAACTGGCCATTTTTGTCTTTCTTTCTGATGTAAAAAAAGACTTCAAAGACCTTCTATTTCAAATTAGCCGCTAAGGGGGCCCCCTCGACCTCGTCACCTATAGCAGCTCGTGCTATATTTCGCAACTATATCTGTCGTTTGGTGATTACCTTGCATCAAATTTAAGTGATGTGATCGAATGTGAATTATCAGTATTTGGAAATATTTCCCTTAAAATACGATGAATTTCTTGAAAGCAATAAAACTCCTTATCCTATGTGAAAAATAAAATAAATCTTTTTATATATATAAAATCAAAGTTTGATGACGTCATGAGTCGCGGGTCAAATGCTCTCCTGGAAAATTTACGCAACCTACGACGATGAAAATTGATACAAAATTCGTCCTCATACTGATGATGTATAAGTCGTAGCCGAACTTGCTTGAGCGGTTCAATGTTGAACGAAAAATTGTTCAAATCGAAAATGTAAATACGTGAATGAAGTATCCTTGATATGATCTTTCGAACAAAAAAAAGTTTGTTCAAATCGGACTGTTCACTAAAAAGTTAGTATCACAGGACAGGTTGTTTGAACGGTTCAGAGTTGCACCAAAAATTGTTTAAATCGAAAAATCAAATATAGGAATGAGTTCTACTCGCCGAGATCTTTCCAACAAAAAAAAGTTTGTTCAAATCGGAATGTTCATTCAAAAGTTATTAGGGGGGGGGGGGGGACACACACACAGACCAACAGACACACAAATTCCCCATCTCAATACCCTACTTTCCAATTTTTAATTTTTCAACATTCATTTTTCTTTTTTATTTCTTTTTGACTTTTTTTTTGTACTTGGCGATATTTTTTAGATGCATTAAGCCACTTTTAATGCTTTTTAGTCTTTCTTTTATTTTCAACGGGAAAGTAGGCTAAAAAGAACAACCAATTGACAGGCAACAAAATGCATTTTTAATTAAACCAATTTAAGCTAATCTGTTAAAAAAAGTAAAATTTCGCTTCACATAAAAACAGCGAAACAACTTGAACAAATTAAACAACAAAGAATACCAAAGTACAAAATAGAATGCTAGGTAGAAAAATTACATACTCTTTACATATCACAGTAATTTAAGCATCAAATCACTTTCTGCTCTTGCAGCATATCCATAACATTTTATAAATTTTTAGAAGTGAGAAAGATTTAATCACATCATTCAATTTGACGACTACATAACGAACACACACAGAAACTTGCGTTTTAGGGCTATATTCATTGGGGATTGTCCCAAAAGCTGTGATGTTTTCATAACACACAGAGCAGCAATATTGCTTCAAAAAAAAAATTTTTTTTTTGTGGTCAAGTCCATCATTTTGAACTTTTTTGGAGTGGGGGGCAAAGGTTGTACACTCGATGTACATTGTACGCAAAAAAACAACAAAACCCCACTTATACATGTAAACTGATGACAGCATGAGCACCCACATGGGGGGGGGGAGGCAAGTGGGGCCCCAAGCCTCCCTCTTGTGACTTTCTTGCTCTTTGTAATGTTTTTCGATAAAATACAAAAACATTTGACGGGGCAAGTGGAAAAAGGTGACATGTGACTTTTGAATTTCGCCGATTTACACAAATTCAAATTAGTGTGTGTTCAATTGTGTTACCTCACAAACACAATTGAAGAGGCAAGTGAATATGTGAGTGAAAGGTAATATGTGACAATTTTTTTAATTTCTAGAAATACCTTTAAAAAAAAATATATATATATATATTACCTTATCACCTTCATCCATTGTAAAAAGTATGTTTTTCCAAAATTGTCACATATCACCTTTATTCACTTGCCCCTTCATTTCTTCTTCAGCCATTCATGAATAAGTTTTTAAAAGTATTAACTTTTAATAATTCTAAAATCCAAAAGTGTTATACATTTTGTCTCATGCTTTGAGTTCTACATGGATACATGTCTTGACAAATTTTTCTTTGTCACATAGTTTTAACATTTGGGCAATTCCACGGGGTAACAGATGTGTTAGTTTTTCACGAAACAGCTCACAGAGATCACAAATACATTAAATTCTTGTTTTATTTCATCAACTAGCTGATGTGCCCGGCGTCGCACGGGTTTAAATGCAACATGCCAAATCCAAGAAAATAAATATATGACTTTCAACTAAGCCCAGTAGAATTATATTTCTTAAAGTAATTTTTTGTGATCATGCGGTAGATTAACTGGGTGTGAAGGAGAACGTGAAATCAAACTTAAACGAGTTATTTATTTTATCCGTATGATTTACTATTTTCTAATTTCTAACATTTTCTATTTTCTAACTGTTGCCAAAATCAATTATCTTTTTGTTTAGTCTCGTTAGCGATTATTGGCACAGATGAATCTAAAAATCCTAAGAAAGCAATAAATTTCATACTTACTCCAGAGAAGCCTTGGTTCCAAATTTTCATCATGATTACTATTAATATTGTTGTTGCGAGGCAACCAAATTTTGCAATAATGGGTGGAAAATTTAATCATTTAATGGGGAAATGACCTGAAATTTACTGTTTCTATCATAACTTTTTAAAACTAAGTTTTTTAGAAGTCAATTATAGCTTATCCTGCTCCCTGTTACTGTAGCTATCTACAGTGAAAAAATGGTTAAAATCGGTCCAGTAGTTTGGAAGATTACCCCGGACATACATACAAAAAGTAGTCATTTATGTATATAGATTTAACAAACAATATAGTCTTTACTGCAATATAATGCAGTTACATTTTGAAAATTTCCAGAGAAAATATCGAGTCCATGTTCTTCATAAAACTCTGCAATGAAACAAGTGTCTAACAAGTGTATTCGGAGTCTCTGCAAGCTGTTTTCTGCAGCAACTGATGCCTTTTATTAAAATGAAATACTCATTTAAGGTTGTCATTCACAGAAAAAATTTGTAAATATTTAAATCAGGAAACGATTTTCTCTGATTACCAAACGGTTCACCATAAGGCCCCTACATAGACGAGCCGACGCATCAAGATTACGTTTGACCACTTTGGATCCAGAGCGTGTTTGAGTGGTTGTCTTTTCTGGCAAAGTATCGCGTTTTGGTAATTTTTCTCTGTGAGCAATTAATTATCAGCATTACGTGGATTTGGCAAAGCTTAGCAATGCACCAAAATTTTTTTCCGGTAACCCTAGCTCGCAACAATGAAAAATTGAAAGTAAAAGTTAATAAGTTGGATCCAAAGTGGTGAAACTTAATCTTGATGCGTCGGCCTGTCTATATAGCGGCTCTAGTTCACCAGTAAGAAATTTAAATCAAAACGACCTTGAAAGCACAAGAACTAATTCTTTGGAGTGACAATCACAGATAAGTATTTCAAGCAAACAAAATGGTGGGGTTTTTAAAGACAAGCAACAAAAACTCAAAAAAAAAAAACTGCATATATGGAGATAGTATGAGCAGCTTTCTTGAAATAAGCAACAGAGAACTTCTGCTCCTTATAAATCCATAACCAGTCGGTATGCAAATTAGCTGCAGATTCATTCAAAACGCAAGTTCCCTCAACGTCTCACTCACATCAACATTAACATGATATCCCGCATTCAAGTTTTCAAATCCATCTGCAGCTCTACATTACACCAAAAACAGCTTCAACACATAAGTAGGTCAAAAGTACACAAAGTGGAAAATTAAGCTCATCACATTTCACTTCAAAATTAAATTTCAAAAACATTTCAATGCCAGTTTTTTTTTTAGTGTTTTTTACAGCAAGAAATGAATTAAAAAAAATACAGGCTGTAAATTTGGCATGATTAAATAAAGGATAATTTTATGATTATAAAACTTCCAAATTTATAAACATCTGCATAAAAAATTCATAAGTTAACCTTTTGGATCCGGGCTGTTCATACAGAAATTTTTCTTTCGACCCAGGTAGTACGACAGTTGAACCACAGATTTCTTTTCCATTGAAAAGAGAAGGTATAAACTGTCGTACCAGACGTATGAAACCTTGAAAAAATCCCCGGCTCAAAAGGGTTCGAGTGAAAATCTCAACCCCGTCCTCTAAAAAAAAGACTTACGGTACAGCATGTGTACCGCTCGGCTCCTAAAGGTTAACATTGAAAAGTTCTTGACAATAGTTATAGCACTACAACACCAAGAAAATTTCTTCTTTTGATAAAACATTAACAGAGCAATCGATTCAAATTTTCCTGTAGTTTCAAACTGATTTCAGATGGAATCTATTAAAACACACTATGCATCAAATACAATAAATACTAACAGTGGATAAAACTAAAAGCAATTTAACGACTAATAAGAATTCAAGTGATTCTTTTTTAAATTACATTTTATAAAAGTTAACTATAATACAATAAAACAATTCAGCTGATTCACATGCTACTTGCTTACAGGCAGTTTAATAAATTGCAATGCATAAATTGCAATAGCAAAACATATAAAATACATTTTAGAAGAAATTTAAAAGCAGCACATACACACACTACCTTATCAAACTCAAAAACTACATATTGAGGAAATTATTATGATTTGAATTTTTATGATAGAAAAATTACTTGTTGATAAATATATTGCAGTATTTTTTTAAGTTATAGGGCACCACATCAGAGTTTGCCGGAAGCCTTCAACATTATTAAAGGGGCTAAGGACTCTAATTTTAAAGCTGACACAATAAATATCCATTATTTAAAAGCTTGTAATTAAATTTCTATACAAGCTATGTTTTAACTTTCAACTTCAAATAAAAGTTGAAAATCTTACAAATAATATATAATGAAACATACATTTAAAAAGTACAATTTCGGTACAGGAGTAAAGGATAACAGTAAAATATTCTGTTATCTCATGTTTGAAAAATAACATGCACTGGAAAATGCACATATCTTGATATTGATTTCAAAGTACTTCCAGACACGTTCCTCAAGACACCAACCTCGCTTTAAAATTTTAAAAACCATTTTACTATTTTTTATTGCAATTTTAAAAATAAATACCAAAATTTTGGGAGTTTTTTTTTTTTTTTTGAAAAAATGAGTTTGATTTTCAAGCAAAATTGAAGTTCATGTTATAGAAATAGGCCGGACACACACGCACAAGAAAAAAAAAATTGAATGAAAAAATATATATACAATCTTTTTTTGGGATATCATACATGCAAAATTAAAAAAAAAAAAAGACTTTTGAGGATAGTTTAAGTTTTTTGAACGCAACTCAAAACATTTTTTTTGCGTATAGTAATAAATCAATATCAATAAATTGCGTATAGTAATAAATCAAGTAATAAATCAATATCAAATTATCTAGAATTTAATTCTGCATAACATATATTTTTTCCAGAAAACCGATAATTTTGAGACTAGCCCCCTTTAAATGTTCTGCAAGTATAATCTTGATTGTAATAATTCTCTCCTAAATAAAAATAAAGCTACTAGTACCTCTTAGGGTTTACACGGCAGTACCTTATGTTAAACACTATATACTATTTACATTAATTATATAGACATTTCAGCACCATATTAATGCACATGTAACTAGAATTGATCTTGGAGGAAAGAATGGCACTTTGAAATTTTCTAGAATAACGTCATCCTAATACTGCCTTTTAACAGTTTCAAAAAAAGAAATCATTTTTAGTTACACATTATTCACTTTATGCACTGACATTAAAAAATACTTTTGACAGATGTTCATTAATGTTCTCGGGAATTACTGGAGTTAAAAGGCAAGGATATGTTATTTCAGGACAAGATTAAGAACATTCCAAAATTTTCAAGAATAATCTTCAAAACAGCAGCCTCATTATTTTTGTGGCATGAGATCAACTTCATTGTTCACTTTGGAAAAATAACGAGCAGAAAAGTGTTGACACACGTATACTGTCAGCTCTGCTTAATCGAGTAACTGATAAATGAATAACCCTCTTATACGCGAGTAAAACCTCCAGGAACTAAATATTTCCTATTTCATAGTTGCAATGTTGAAGATCATTGCTTCATCGAATAGTTTCCCTGGATAGTCAAAAAATTTTGGTCAGCTTAGGAAAATATTTTTACAGTTAAATCTTTTGAATAAATTAAAATTAATTTAAGTAAGAACAATTATTGATGCAAAAGTATAAAATGATATTTTCTGCCAACAAGGGGTGAGAAAAGCAACATTTGCAGTCCGTCAAAAGAGTCCTACTATTTTATCTAAATTCTTTTGACATCGCCATTACAGAAAAAAAATAGGGCAGACGAGAACTTAGTTAAATAACTTTAGAAAATATAAACAATGCAGACGATAATAAATTGACAAATATGAAATTTAAAAAGTGGTAGACGAGGAGGAAAAAAAGAGTTAGAGATGTGTTCAAAAAAAGACCTTGAACAAGCAGTCTACTGTAATGAACTATTTCAAAAAATGTAGTGAAAAAAGATGCCAAAACAAGGCTTTTAAAACTCAACTTGTAAGTTACTATTTTATAATTTTCATAAGTACTTATAATATACAATATACTTGTTGCAACTTCATTAAATACAGCAGTGAAAATATAAAACATTTATTAAAACTCTAAAACTCATAGAATGTAGTAAACTTTAAAATCAATAGTTAAAAACATAATAATTGAGGAACCAGGGCCGCAAGCCGTGGATCGGCGATTGCCCGAGATGCAATTCAAGACAAGTGAACGCGAAAATTCCTTTCCTATACAATCCAAATTTGGGGTTACACCTTTTGTCCTCTCGCCAACTGGCGGGAACACTTTTCCTTATTTGGCTGCCTCTCGCAGCGCTAAATGAGCTGCTGCATACTTAATTACAATACGATTTTGTTATTTAGTTCAAAGCTTATTTCAGAAACTTTTTTCCAGACATATACCGTAAAATCCCGAAAGTAACCCCCCCATCGATTATAACCCCCCTCCCCTTTTTTGGAAAAAAGTGAAATTTCTCTTATCCTGAATATACTGTATAAAATATCTCGATTATAACCCCCCCACCTGAAATTTATCAGTTTAGTTTTGAAAATAGGGGGGGTTATTTTCAGGATTTTACAGTATATTAGTTCCTTTATATAGACATTAATTTATTATTATTAAGCTTTACGGCAAATGTTGTCTATTTGGAAAGGTAAAGAAAATTTTCCGCTTAATCAAATATTTCTTAGAACTGACAGTATTCGTTTAAGTGGGACTAACAGTAGGTACAGTACGAAAGAATAAATAATGCCTTTGAACTAGAAAATAAAAACCAATAAAACAAATTTGCCAATTCACAAAATTGCCAAAATTACCGATAAATTTTTCAAGATTACAAGAAGCTCCTTTTATGAGATAAACCATGTGAGCTTTGGTTCGATACATTATCATCCACAAGCTCACATCTTTTTTAAAAGGAGATTCTTTATAACCCTGAAAAACATGTCTACAATATCCTGTATTTAGAACAGTATTAGAGTTTCATTATTATTTTTTCAATATAATTTTATAATTAGCAACAGTTAATAGTTAGAATCTGTTCTTGCTTTTAAAAGAAGCTTCATTTGAAAAATATAGAATCACAAAAAGTTGTATATTTTCTAAGAACCATTAAAGATTATAGAAGAAACTCACAATATTAATCCTGATTCTCTTAGCAATAAATGTCTTCATTAAAAAATGAGCAACATTTTGATTTCTTCTTCAAAAAGAGCTGTAGAGGAACTTAAACGTATGAAAATATCAATGAGCATTAGCTTTGTGGGATACTTCTTCTCAGGAATTCTAGCAGTGCAACGGTTCCCTTTGACAAAATAGCTGGTCGAGGATTCCTGAACAAATTCCCATCCAGTAACAAAGATCTAAAAAAATTGAATATAAAGTATATTGGTATTTTTTACACATATACAAAAAAGTAATGCATAGTTTTCAAACAAAAGATATTAATTTTGGGCAAAAACACTCTTAAACTGTAATATAGCTTTCTTCAAAAAAGTTTTAAAACAAAGAATTTATTAAATATTACGAATGAAGTATTGGTATTGCATTTTATTTTCGGGTAATTTTAAATACTTCCCGAAAAAGAGGAATTTGATTGTAAATTAGTTTCACTTATGAGCAAAGGCAGTTTTTAACATTTTTTTTCTTTTTTTTTTTTTCTCTTTGAGTGAAAAATTTTCACTTGAGAAACTTCACATTTTAAATGTGCCAACACTAGTTCTTAAAATTATAAGTTTTTAAGTTTCAAAAACTACAATACTACTTTGCTAAGCACAAAAGACGTATCTGCACTTTTAAACAAAATTGAGCTATTGTCATTAGGTGGTTCTTTGTGATGTGTTTTACCTAAATACAATGTTTTATACTCCTTAGAAAACGGGAAATATTTTTTAAAAAAAATTTGAAAAAATATCATCTGAAACAAAAACATGGTGGCGCAAAACTTTAAAGATTAAAATCTCAGTTTGAACTCGCCTGCAGATACTACTTTTGCATGAAGTACGGCAGAATAGTTAAGTTTTCTTCAGTTTTACACGAATAGCTCAAATGACACCATCATAATATGAATGGGGGCAGTTAAAATGAGAGAAGCCATGGTACAAATTTACCCTGAGTGACCATACAAAAACTGCTTGAAAAAAAAGGACAGTTACCTTAATTGAGTCATGTTACCAAGTTCTGGTGGCACATTTTTGATGCTGTTATTGTGCAAATCCAAAGACGCCAGCTTCGGTAATTGAGACAGCCCAGAAACATCAATATCTTCTATTTGATTATCTGAGGCAAGAATGATTTCTAGTCGTTTGAGTGAATATAGGGAGGGAGTAAGAGCACGAAACCTAAAAATAAATATATATATATATATATATTAATAAAAATATTCTAAAACAAACCCTCAAGATATAATAATCACATTTTGCTTCTAGTTTTTTTTTAACACCAATGTGAGACACATGAGCAATTTTTAAAAAAATTTACTTTTTAAACTAGTCGGAACAACAATCTGAGATATAGACTTATTTTTGACATGCATTAATAAGCCAGACTGCTGTAAAATATAAAAATCCTGATAACATTTTGGATGAGCTGAAGATGCAGAATTTAAACATGATACAATCTCTTGTATACTAGAATCATTTTTTTGCCCGTTCAAAAAGGAAAGAATTCAGATATCATTAGGAGGGTATGAAGTGACAGCACTGTCATCAGAAGTTATTGCATTTATTTCAACAAAGTTCAAAATTAACTTCCCCTCCGGAACCGGATTTGTAACAGGTTCCCGTAAATCAGGAGAATGTGAAAAAAAAAATCGGCCAAACAATTTAATCTCCTGGGCAGGAATTTTTTTAGAACAAATACTGGCTCAATTCAACTAACCATCTTGTGGTGATGTCAGTAGGTGAAGACATCTTACTGTAAACCCAGAGTGGCTCACTGTCAATCAACAAGACGAAGGACCGACCAAACAGAAACATTTTAAAAGCATTAACCCCACTGTAAATTGCCAATAATTCCCACTTAATTGCCAGATAGTTTTTTTCTAACTTTGACAAAGACCTATTAAGAAACAGGTTTCAAAATCCCCCTGTGATCCTGCAACAACACGGCAGATATGGCCTGCCAATTGCATCAGTATTCAAATAAAAAGGTTGACCCCAAATTGGTAAAGCTACAAAAGGGTGCGAGAAAAATGGTTTGCAAATTGTCCAAAGCTTTCTGATGAATGTCTTTCCACACAAATTTAATTTTTCTTCGTTAACTCAGTCAAAACAGCAGTATGTTCAGCAAATTTTGGAATTAAATTACGATAAAAGCTTAAAAGGCCTAAAAAACTTTTAACTTGCCGAATAGTTTTAGGAGGAGCAAATTTTGTAATTTTTGAAATATTCGATGACAAAGGAGCAATTTTATTATGAGAAATATGGACTCCAAGATAGTCAATTTCCTCAGTAAGAAGTTTCCTCACTTTGCAGATGATAAGGTTAAGTTGCACTTGGTCAAAACAGCAAACACAGCTTTTAATTTACACAGCATTTCCTCCCAACTTTGGCTTGCAAATATAATCATTCTGATATTCAACCTGAGCTTGACTTCAATCTGAAGGGAAGTCTGCAATTTGTGAAACAGTCAAATTCTGTTGAAAAATGAATGATGTCCTGTAACTCCTCGAATAGGACAATTTGCCAATAGGCCGAGAGTAGGTCTAACACAGAATAGAAGCGAAAGGCAGAAATGTCATTAACCCATTTATGATCAGTAGCCTAAAAACGGGACGCTTGTTAGTTACTGCATACAAAAACCTGTAATGGGTATATCATTTTACTAAAGCTGTTTTTTACAAGTTAAATAGTCCTTCTTCTTGAGAAAACCAGTTAGAGCTAGTATTTAGACATCAGAGTTTATTTATTATCAGCTATTTTCAGACAAATCAGTCAAGCAACGATCCAGCATGGGTAGCCACAGAAAGTAAGTTTTTTTTTGCGAACTTATTTTTCATAAAATTAAACTATTTTAAAGTGATTTGCTTAAAATGGATCAGAGATGCCTTCTGTAATGTTACTTTGCAAAAATAAAGTCAAGTAAGGTCGTATTTTGCTCACATATCTGCAAAACATCCCATAAGCAGGACGTTAAATAACTTAATAAATATGGCAACGGCGATCTATTTCAAGCCTAAAATGTATGTAAACCATTCCAAGTAAGAATTTTAAGCAGATAAAAATTGAAAAAAAATTGTTAAAAAAAAACTTGGCATAAATGGGTTAATTATGCTTGAAATTTTCGGCACGGAGTAGGACGAATGTTCAATGACAGAATTAAGTAGATGTAAATCTAACGCCATTCGGTATGTAGGTGGAGCCTGTGGGTTATTTGGGTTAGTCTATGTTTTTTGTACAAGAATCACAGGACATTGCCAAGAACTTGCATTACGCTTAACTATTCCCACCTCTTCGAGTTGACCTGTTCTTTAAGTGCTTGAGGAACAGGAAACGGAAGGGTGCGGATAGGGTTTTCGTTTCCTAACTGAATGGTCAGTTTAATTATATCAGTACACCCAAGGGTTTTTAAAGAAGTACTAAATGCAACGGAATTTTGAAGGACAAGTTCCAACGATTTGTCCCTCTTCTCTTTAGGTAAATGCTCCAAATTAAAATCAGACGGAGAAAGTTGTTCTTTTCGAAGAACCGAAATTTCATCTGAAGCAGTAATTAAATTACAAAACTGGTCATTAGTATTCTGACAAGTTGAGTCAGTGTTTACGTTAAATTAGAAAAGGCAGTACCAAAAGCCGCCCCCTTATTAATATGAATAGGTTGATTCCCAATATTCCAGACAATTGTCGAAAATTTAGACTTTTCCACTGCTTGAATTGCAGGATGAATTTCCATCTTGGATTGCGACATGTGAGGTTCAAATAAAATGCTAGAATTTACCTGTGAGTCATTTCTAATTATCAGGTGTGCTAACTCTGTTCCCCCCCGTGGAATAATTAATTATTTTCCCAAGTATACCCGAAAAACTTTATCAGTATTAACCATATTTACAACTTTAGGCTGGCCCTTGAATTCAGTCAGAGTAACTAGTGCAGCCTTCATGTTATCAAATGCGACCTGATCATTCCTTGGATCAATAACAACGTAATTTTTTTTCATAAAGGCAAAACCCAAAATACCCTGAAACAAATTAGACGAAAAATCTGAGATGCAAAAAGGATGTTTGAAAGTGTTTGCCCACTTAAATGGAGATCTCGGCACAACAGGCAAAATCTAACTTGGGAATTAATTGTTTGAATGTGAACACTGAGCACCCCTTGACGAATATCTACACTTGGTAGCACTCTTAACCTCATCAAAAACAGATCTAAGCAACAAGAAGACAGTAGATCCACTGTCTAACAAAAGAGGGGTCGTGGTAACCCAATCGGTAAGGTGTCGGACTCATGACCGGAGGGACCCGGTTTGATCCCAGCCGATCAAAGATCCACAGTCTTGATTAATGGCGGCTGGCGGAAGTTAAAAATGCCGCGGTCACAAATTCCTCCAAGTGAAACGATACCTCTGGGAGTGCTGGGTCCTTGGTCTAGTTCAAAAAGAACAGAGCGCTCTTCAGGTTCCTATCCAGGTTAAACCACGAGTTGTGGTAGGTACGGGGGACCCTGGAGTGTGTGAATGTCTAACAAAAGAGATACGTTCACATTCCCAAAATTAGCAATTACAATAGGTAGATCACAATTGGTGTATGCATTATATATGTACTCCTGAATTTTGTGTTCATTAACCTGGTTTGAGAATGATTTTTACAGTCCCCCACATTTTGTGATACCTGAGCCATCGGTTCATTCAGAAATTTGTTTAAATCAGGACAAGTACTTGAAAACATAGGGACATTCTATGATGGTGCTGTCACTTCAGACACTCCTAATGAGATCTCAATTTTCTCCTTCTTGAATGAGCAAAAAAATGATTCTACAATACAAGAGATTGTTTCATGTTTATATTATGCATCTTTAGCTCATCCAAAATGTTATCAGGATTTTTTTGTTTCACAGCAGTCTGGTTTATTAATGCACATCAAAAATGAGTCTATCTAAGATTTTTGTTCAGACTAGTTTAAAAAGTAAAATGTTGAAAATCGCTCACATGTTGGTGCCAAAAAAACAAAAAACTAGAAACAAAATGTGATTACTACATCACACCTCATTACAGTGGTTTTAGAGAAAAAATAAAATTAATTCAATGTTTGAAAAAAATTGATTTTATTTTTGCAATAGTGGACGCTGGTTAATTGAATCAACCACTTTAATGAATCAATAAACCAAAAACAGAGCAAAATCCAGTCCTATTAAATTAGCCGTTTTAGTCTTCAAAGTATAAAAAACTTCAATATGCAAATTAGGCAAAACATGTAAACATGTTACTAAACTATTCATTACTTTATGTATTCAGTTGACTTTAGGGGATTTTGTCTGGAGGTAAAAAAAAATGAACCAAAAGGATTCGCATTCGCTGTCTGTTCGGCGCCAATTTATTTGGGTACAAGCTAAACACGTGATTGACGGAGCCAAATGGGGCAATTCTTTGTTTATATCTAGTCTAGCTATTTCGTTAATGAACTGTACTTGTGCAAGAAAAGGTTTTCCAACTTAACTTACCTAAAAACTAATTACAGAATAACCAAGCTATGTTGAGAATGATTTATAGCTTTATGGACCAAATTGAAGTTAAATAGTGATGAACTTCATGAACAAAATTAAGTCGAGCTTTCCATTCAATTAGTTTCAGAGAGTTTTTAAATTTTAGGTACAGTAAATAAGATCTTTGTAATAAAATATCCATTAAAACAGAACAAGCTGCTTGTTTTTCACTTGAAATTACTAAATCATTATTATCCTTTAGGAACCGGGCAGTACATATGTTATACCATAAGTCTTTTTTCTTTAGAGGACAGGGTTGAAATTTTCACTCGAACCCTTTGGAGCCGGGGATTTTTTCAAGGTTTCATACGCCTGGTACGACAGTTTATAAATTCTCTTTTCAATGAAGACAGTTTATAAATTCTCTTTTCAAAAGAAATATGTGGTTCAACTGTCGTACTGCCTGGGTCGAAAGAAAAATTTCCAAAAAACAGCCCGGATCCAAAAGGTTAAACTTGAGCTGTTTAACAGTTAAACTTAGACTAACACATTTTAGTAAAACATTATGTTTTTTTTAAATGTGTTAGATTAGACAAATGTAAACTAAGTTTTTGTAGGGGATGTGCACAGTTAATTTGTTTTCTAAATACACTACAATTCAAAACAAGGTAAAAAATTCTACCATTTAAATCATGTAAATTTTTGCTGTTTGTTACAAGAATTTCATTTTCATAATTAAATCCTAACAGTCAGATCAAAGCATTGTTTCCTTAGAGAAGTTGCCAAGCCAATGAGTAGCCGGAAGAGGGTTGGCAGTTTGTCCGCTTTTTTTTTGTAAACACAGGGGTGATTGTGAGTTCATGAAAAAATACCTGAAAGTTTGAAAGAGAAAATGTGTGCATGTGGGGGAGGGGGTGGGTAAACCAAGGCCCCTGTTATTTAAGCACACCTAATTTTACAATTATACATACATAATAAATAATTGCCTTTCATAAACAAAAAAGACACATTTCATATGTTCGAATAGTTTCAAATAGTTTTCAGTCAAAATATTGTGCATGCGTTTAATTAAATTTTAAATGAATAATACAGTTACTTTTGCGCTGGTGTTGTACAAATTATCTCCAAAAAATATTTTAAGGAGAAAATCAAAGTCTAACAGAATTACTGTTTGTTGTGCGAAAATATTTATAAAGTAATGAAAGTTGCATTTGTTACTGAAAATATGGAAAATAATTTATCTAGATACTAGATTTATCTAGAAATGAGAAAAATTGGATTCTCATATCGGATGCAAATCGATTGCGTTTTTGAAAATGAAGGCATCAAAATAAAAAAAGATGCAAATAAAATAATTCATTAAAGTAAAAAAATATTATAGAATGGCATTTTAACATTTCTATTCGATGAATATTATCAATAATTATTGGTATAATCACCAAAAACTCGAAAAATCAAGAAAGTACCGGAAGTAGGAAGATAAAAGCACAATTAAAAATATTTTATTTCCGGTATTTTTGAAGATGAAAACACCGGAATTGAGCATGAAAATACCGGAAATCCGGTAAAATACCGGAGCATAATCACCCCTGTAAACCGTCCGGGGCGACGGAAGAAATTGGACACAATGGATGAATCGAGAAAAATGAAAATTTACTGATTTTCCGAATCTTTGATACATATAATTGTTACGGTAATGTAATAGAACTAACACAAAATTTGATTTCATTATTTATTAAAGAAATTCTTTAAAATTAAATCATAGACAATAAAATCTTCACTTACTTATTGAAGCAAATATTTATTTCCCTCAGGTTGGCTAAGTTTGAAATTTCACCAGGTAAGCTTTGAAGCTGGTTATTCCTGAAACACAATAATGCATAAAAAAATTTTCAAATGAATTAATTAAATAACAGTTAATACATAAATATGGTCAACTTGGTCAAAGTCCAATTTTTGAAATCAAAAAGTCATTTTTGATGTGACAAAGGTCTAAACTGTCAAAAACTCCTTAGTGCAAAAACCTGTTAGTGAGCAAAAAATTTGCGAAGAAAATAAATAAACTACACACTACCAACAGTTGTGTAGTTTATGATAAATTTTGATTATTACATGAGTTTTTTTCAGGCAGGAGTTAAAGTAATTTTAATAATTAAAAAACAAGTGAAGTGACAGGTTTCAAACCTCAGATTTATAGTCAGCGCATACCCAGTATGTTTTGTAGTTTAAAAGCTTTTAAATGCCTATGGACATAAATGGAAACATTAGATAAAATACCTTTAATAATATAGGTTTTGCTTGTGAAGATTTGGAAAAATTCTATTTATTGTCAAAAGCAGACAATTTAAAAAATAAAAATATTTAATAATGTAAATAGCCCACAAAAATTGGCAAAAACAAGTTTTTCTCAATTTCCAAGAAAATTGACAATTTCTAAAAATTAACAAAAAAAAAAAAAAAAAAAAAGAAAGGAAAGCCTACTGCTCACGAAATTTCAGAATAATAATAAATACATGGACCATGTTGATGAACAATCATGATAGAGAAGAATGTGCAGCAAATGTATGTTTTCTATTGAGTTATCAAACTTCTATGTTCTCAACGGGAACAGTGGCAAAATTCAGTATAAAATATTGTGCTATTTTCGCTACTTTATTAGTAAGTTCTGAAATGCGCAAAGTAAGAGTCTCATAACTGCCATGAGCCACTACTAACTACATAAAAGTAAGTCACTGGTGTTTCAGTTTTTAACCTTTTGGATCCGGGCTGTTCATATAGAAATTTTTCTTTCGACCCAGGTAGTACGACAGTTTAACCACAGATTTCTTTTATATCGAAAAGAGAAGGTATATGTCATACCAGATGTATGAAACCTAGAAAAAATCCCCGGCTCTAAAGGCTTCGAGTGAAAATCTCAACCCCATCCTCTAAGCTAGACGAGACTTATGGTACAACATGTGTACCGCCCGGTTCCTAAAGGTTAACTTTATCATTTTCTTGAAGATATTTCACATTCTAACTTCAAAATTATCTGGCATCCATTAAACAAAAAACATTAACCTCTATTTTGCTGAAACACAAATAAAATGCATTCAGCAAACAAGTATTAAACAAAAATAATTGCAATATACCTTAAATCTAAGTACTGCAAATTCGCTGCAGATCCAGTAAAACTTGGAATAGATGACAACCTGTTATGACCCAAGTTGAGCTCAGTAATTTTTGGCAAGATCATACTGAAACTTAAAAAATAAAAAATTACAATCCACACTTTTCTTAACTACTTAATAACGGTAACTGCTTATTACATTAAAAACAAACATTCAGAATGGTTTGTTGTTTTGGAATATGACGATAAAGACTTTTAGTATTTTGAATGAGAGATTGATAAGCTGACCAATGGTATGCGTTTAATGCAAAATACATTTTGGAGGAATTGCGATAGTAATTACTTTATAAAACTGTTAAATTAACTTCTTTGGCAAGAGAGTTTCACATGTCTATAAATTTAAAAATTAAAGTAGTTTTCTTTTTTGCCACTAACAAACATTCTACACATATTTTTGGGGATTTAAAATTTAATTTTAATGGTTTTTCACAATTTTTCAGTTAACTTGCTGAAAGCATAAAATTCAAAGCCAAGGTTTTCAAAAAAAAAAAGACATTTCAAAAAAGTTAATACAAAAAAGTCAACTAAAAATATAAAACTTGTGAAATACTGAATAAAGTACTAATTTTTGAAAGCTAAGGGGATCAATTGACCCCCCCCCCTCTCCCAAGTGATTAGCCTGCCTTCAGTTTTTCTCAAAACATAAAAATAAATAGCACAAGAAAAAGCGCATGAGTAAGATATCAAAAGGGCTAATTGGTCATAGAATATGTCAGACTATAAATATCGTTGTTTTGTTGGATGTCTGTGCATCCATAAGCTCAACATTTTTCTGCATTGATAAAGGCGTTCCTTGTAACGCCGAAACACGTGTCTGCAGTATCTCTGCTTATTTGTGCCTATTTTACGTTGATATTTTCTCTACTATATAAATATCATTTTATTGATTATTATTTTGTGATTACACTATTAGAGTGGTATGTGGTTGATACTGAAATTTACTTTCACAGAATCATAATAAAGTAAAATTTAATTTCATTTTTACTTATTGCACATGCAACAATTTCTCTTCCTCAAAACCTTTAGCGTGGGTTTACATACTCAGGAACCTTTTTCAAGGCCATTTTTGGGACCCTGTTCATATGAACAGAATAGCTTAAAACCTTTTCAATGTATCTTAGTGTATCTCCTTTGAAGCCCTTATGTTGTGGGCATTCCTCACAATTGCAACATGGTAAAGCTGCTCTTGCCAATTTCCAGGGGCGTAGGAACAGGGGGAGCCAGTGGAATGTTTCAGACCGGCTCAGCTCCCCCCCGAAAAATATCTTTACTACAACATTTAGTAACACATTTTTTCCTCAGACCTGTTTTTAAATGTTTCCTTCTCCTAGGAAATTCATGCAATGTCACCAAAAATCATCAACAGTTATTTTTTAAAGGTGCCATTTAGAATTTTTTCCGTTAGAAAAGTTAAGATTTCCTATTTCTGAGCAAATATTCCATCTAAAACTAAGTTCATATTAAAAATGCAAAAGTGTAGTTTAACTTGTCTTTCTGAGGAAAGATATATTAGCAACACTTTTAAGTTTCTTTTATTCAAAAAATGTTTTTTTTAAAAAACATTTATGACTTCATAATTGATCTTGTGTGTAAAGAGGCGAAAAGTGTCCTCCCCCCCTCCCACACACACAGAAAGCGCTTCCTCTGTTTATACAAAGTTCCTACGCCACTGTCAATTTCTATTTAAGGCAAAATTCTCCTTTAGAAGGCTCGAAAAATCAAATTTTTTGGGGGGTTTTTAGGATTAAAAAAAAAAAACAAGTCCAGCTAGCTTTTTTAATGATTTTTATTACCTGTCTGAACATGGGAGAAAACAAAATTGAGAAAAAGTATTCACAGGCAACTGATTTTTATGCACATTCGCGCAAACTGCTGTTTTCAATCGGCGGGACAGATGGCACTCGTTATTTTCATCTGAACCCGAATACCATTTCAATTTTTATATATTTTTCTTCAATATGAAATTTAGGATTTTATCTTCTATATGAAAAACCAAATAACATTTTAATTTTCAATGAACTAAAAAAAATATGAAATTAGAATGTTTTCTCAGTTTGGAAAAAAAAAGTGTTTTTTGTAAAAAAAAAAAAAACATTTCAACTTGCTAAAAAAATTGTTAAGAATATTTTGTTAGGGAATGATTTTAGTTCAAACAGAAAAGAAAGCAACAGTGAAGCTACCAAGCTTTGGCTTGTTTTGATTGGTCATCTAGTTTTTTTTTTACAATCACCTCTGCCAATTCTGAAAAATCGCGAAAGTAAAAAATTAGAGGCCGAAGAGTGTTTACAGTCTTTGAAAAAGGTGAGAAAGGTGACAAATTTTAAAATGAAGGTGACTAAAAGGTGACAAAACAGTAACTAAATGGATTCAAAAAACTTTCAATGTAAAATCCCTTAAAAGACTTATTTCTTTTCTTAACTTTTATGCAAAATAAGAAATTAAACAATTATTATTTTAAACAATCAGAATAGAAAGAAAACTCACTAACTTTTTCAATCCTAAAATTAGTCGAAAGACTTTCGAGTAACAATAGAAATTATGAAATATTATTATTAAGTTAATGTTATTTTTTTAAAGATTTTCTTGCTGGCAAAACCAAAAAGATTATAAAATGGTATAAGTAGTACAAATATCCTATGCTTATGATTAGAGGAAATTTAAATTTCACAAAAATGATATAGCAGTTTACATATGTGTTTGACACTGCCTGACATAGTAATGCAACAGGAAAATTTTTTAATATTGAACAAAGTCTGAAGTAAGTGCAAAGGTTTAAAAAGCAAAAGCATGGGAAAAAATGAAGCTATTGATTACTTACTATTCTGGAATTTCGGATAAGTTGTTTTTACTCAAATCTACCGAAGTTACTCCAGCTTCAGTGGCTGTTTCTATCACTTGTTTTTGGATTGTATTCAGACTTTTGTTGCTGCAATGAGTTTTAAAATATATATATTGTAATAACAATGCACCGATTTTTGCACTTTTTTTAAGAAATGCATTTAAGAGAATGTCAATAAAAATTCAAAACAGAACTTTGATATACTTTGAGAAAAAGAAACACAAACCATAAAATTAGGAAACACTTATAAAACCAAGAATGCATAAAACAAAAAAGAAATATTTAATTACAGTTTTTTTCAATTAAATTTAGATTTTTTAACTGACAACATAAAAGCTACAAAAACAGCAACTGAAATTTCATACACAAGTTGCAAAGTTACAAAGAACTATTTTTTCAACGCAAAAAAAAAAAAAAAAAAAAAAAAGAAAAAGGAAAAAAAAAAAGAAAGAAAATCAAGTTCTTTTCAACCATAAGTTCAGTTTTTTTTTTTTGAAAGATATTCTTTGTAATCACAAACTTAGTAATTCCAATTGCTATTTGCTACTTATGCATAAAAGTAATCACTTATTAAATACTTAAAGTGTTTTGTTGAAAACTGTATTAAATTTTCTTAATTTATATTTCTCTGATTCATTAATTCAAACTATCCTTTGTAAGAACATGTAAAATCTATTTTTTGGTCCGTTTTTGCATTTGGTCCTTTTAAGTGCCTGCCATATTAAAAATGTTAAAGCAGCATTTCCCAACCAGTGGTACGTACGTGACTTGTTAGTTGATGTTAAGCAAAAAATAACCAGTAATAGCAGACATAAAAAAATAAATACATAAAATCATAGCATAGGAGGTTTATACCCATAATTCATGCACATTATTTTAATTAAAAATGTTAATATGATCTGCCGATGATCAAAAATAATGCAATAAATAATGTTTATCTTTTATAGCTGACTTTTAAATTTAGCCGTTAGCCATCTGTAAATTCCAAAAATTATATTCTTTGAAACAAGCACCACGTTAAGTATATTTTATAAAAATATTTGATGATAACAGAATAAATTAATTGGTTTTTTTAAAATATAATTTTATATTTCTATTAAAACCATTTATTAGCAACAAAAATGGCGAAATAGTAGATAAATATAAAACTTTGAACTAAGACATGATATATATGTAAATATTACAGTGAATCTATTACATATTTCAGTGATTTTATATCCGGCACAATATTTAGCAGTGTTTCAATGGAATGTCTTTAATTATGCGACGCGCTCCCTATAAAATGCTTAATGCATATAAATAAACTCTCAATATAAAAATACAATAATTTTCCTGAAGTGGTACAATTAGGCATGATGTATAACCAAGCAATACGTGAGCTAAAAAAGGCTGAGAAATGTTGCGTTAAAGGATCATAACATAACCATAATAGAAACCTACCATAGCGTTAAGGACTTGGTTGACTTCAAGGCGTACTTGTCCACTTCTGAAGAGGGGTCATTGGAGCCATCGGTCTCGCTCACCGATAAGCCAGACAGGCCTCTCAAGACAGAAGGATCTTCGATGCGGCTGCGAAGCCATCGCAACAGTTGGACTGTTCCCCTCTAAGCAAGGGAGGCAAAACCAAGACTTTTATCTACGAACATTGCTAAATGCAAATTTATGCTTCTTTTTAAGAAAATCATGCATAACTAAGAGATTCCATACCAACGCACCTGAAAAAAGAAAAGTTGGTTGCATGACCGACTCGGATTCTCTTTAAATTTGGCACACAGGTTGATTGTATAGAGGCATGGAAAAGTCCAAATTTTTAGGTTCCTGCTCCACTTATTTTCTGAGATACATGCCCTCAATGTTTGTCTGACCCGTCAAAATACTAAAAAGTGATGTTATTTGATCATTTTTTATAAAAAATTGTACTCATGCAATATAAAAGTGTTAGACATCTATAGAAACATGTTACTCCAGGCATTCAGAAAAAAAAACTAGAACGTTCATAATGAAAATTGCTAAGGTACAGAGCTATTTGAAGTTGTCACCACAAAAACTTGATTTTGCCAATTTTGCTAAAATTGAGGAATTTATTCCAAAAAAAAGGAAGACATAATCAAAGGTTTACTCACTTTCTGGTACTGTACAGATGTTTACTATAAATAGTTACACAATGCATAATTTGGGTTTCTCTCTCCTTCTTGAAAATATTTAAGCTTAAAGATAAGCCATAAGGCAAAAACATGCGATTTTGGCCATCTTGACAGCCCTTTTTCTCATAAAGGGGGAGCAGTAGAATCTTTAATAGCTATTCACACGAAAAGAGTTTACTTTTGGTTATTTCTTGCATTAAGAGATATCCTGCTGACAGTATATGCATGTTTTTCACGACGACCATATGCTTTTGTTCCCCCTCTCATGGAATTAAAATTAATTAAACCAAAAAATGATGTGTTTATTAATAGCTGTATTATCTACCAAATATGGCATAAAATTTAATTTATTAAATCATTGAACAATAAATTAGATATTTGATGAAAACCAGAAATAGTATTTCTTCGATGCCTGAGCATTATGCATTCATAATTATAAAGTAGGGTGAGTTCTGGTAAGTGCGTCCACGGGGTAAGTGCGTCCACTGGGAATTATATGAACACTGTCCTGAAATGGCTTCTGCAACACATCGACTATGTTAGATAAGTGTCTAATGATAATTTCAATAGGTAGAATTCAGGCCTGGATTCACTAGACGAAACACAATCAGAGACAACTTAAATGTCTTCAAAAAAACTCTAAAGTAAAGATAGAGAAGGTTTTGTTTCAGTTTCTCTTGTAGTCATACCAAGCAATTGAAGTCAAGAAATGCAAGTTGTTTCTTTTGAGTAATAGCTACTAATAAAATACATGGGGTATTTTGATCAAAGACTCTAACTAAAATTTGTTTATATGACGGTACGCACTTTCCCTTTCTTTAAAGTAAGGTGGGGGTAAGTGCGTACCATTATGATGGGGCAAGTGCGTACCACTATCATGAGGCATATGCGTACTATTATGCGGAGCAAGTGCGTACCATTATGATGAGGCAAGTGTGTACCATTACGTAAAAAATCCGACTCTCGTAATTTACCTTTAATTTTGCTTATAACTCTTTTATAAGCCGATGATAAATCCGACATCATTTCCATCAAGTATTTATATTTACAGTGAATGCGGCATAAGATTTCAATTTTTTTCATTACCTCTGAAATATATTTGCTTTTAGATATCAGTTAGTAAATTTTTTGTTGAAAATAGCGATCATAAGCTATACTTAATTTAAACCAGAATGACAAATGAAGCAATGCAATTAAGTGAAATACTAAATAAGGAACCAACTGATTCAAAAAACGAAGGTTGAGTAATGAATAAATTATATTTAAGAAAATTAAGAACACCTTGTGAAAAACTATTTCAATGTACAAGAAAAAAAAGTACAAGTATCATAGTATGATCAATTATTTTCCTTTTTTTTTTCTTTATTTTGCGTTTTTCTTACTGCTGCTGATTCTAATAAGAAAAATATTTTAAAACCGTATTTATTCAAAAAAAAAAAAAAAAGAAAGAAAAGAAAAAAAAAACGAATTGTTCGCTCAGGTCACCTAACGATCTACCATACAAATAGAATTAAAGAAAATCACAGGGGTACGCACTTACAGCAACGCTATTAGACGCACATGTCTCATCTTACATTTAAGAAGGGGTAAGTGCGAACCCTGGCTTAAACACAGACTGATTAATGTATTAAACCAAAATAAACTATGTAGACCATAAGTGATTATTACTAAATAAAAACAACTTGCATTTGCTCACTTTGTCCTATTAAAAGGACAAAGGAAGAATCCCAGACACAACTCTCTCAATCTTCAAATCACAGTGGTTCGCAAGACACGTGGGATATCACTGATTGCGTTTCATCCATGCAAGAAAGTGCTGATCTCTAGTTTTAGGAATTATCCCAAGGAAACTACCTAACATATTTAATATGTGCCAGAAGTTTTTTCCTGCTCATATTCACATAACTTAAGGTGGACGCACTTACCCCTCTAGGTAGGGAAAGTGCGTACCTTAGAATAGGTGTCATAAACCAGGTCACAAAAATTATGCTTATGGTTTATTTGACATATTATATGCTTGAAAATCTTAGTAAAGGATCTGGAAAGAAAACTAAAAAAAAATTGTGAGTGTACAAGATTTTTCAACAGAGCAGCATCCTTGAGAACATGAACTTTGAAAAAAAGGGTACGCACTTACCAGAACTCACCCTACTAAATAATTTCTTGAGAAACTAGTTAAAATAAATTCTCTCTAAATATTTATCTCATAAGCAAAACCCAATCTTGTGATTGGGGTATTCCTGTTTTTTCTTGAATATCACATGAATATCAGGAAAATAAATAAGGCCTTTTCGTTTGATGTAGGATATTTTATGACAAATTTCATTTGATGGGGTACTAACTGAGCATGGTGATAAAGAGTTATTAATTTCAGCATCGAGTTCCATTTTACCTTATTAACATTTAACAGTTAATTATTTACAAAATAATAAAATAAATAATTTAATATAAAGCAATGCTTGAAGAATTCAAATTAGTACAACTAATTTATTCACATACTGATCTTTACAAAACTGACATGTGCTGTGCCACTGATAAGAACTGACAAGAATAAGTTTACTCATTAAAAAACTAGTTCACAGATACCATGAAGCATATATTCTATTTTCTAAAAAATAATACTGCAACAAAGAACAAGGGTATCCTCCTGTTTAGAGCCAATCAGGAATATCCCAATCACAAGATTGGGTATTGTTTATGAGATAAATATTCAGAGTTCCTTTATTTTAATTGATTTTTCAAGAAATTCTTTAGTACTTTATAATTATGAATGCATAACGCTCAGGCATCGGAGTAATACTATTTCTTGTTTTCATCAAAAACCTAATTTATTGTTCAATGATTTTATAAATTAAATTTCTTGACATATTGGGCAGATAATACAGCTATTAATAAATATATCAATTATTTTAATTTTGAGTCTATGAGAGGGGGAACAAAAGCATATGGTCGTCGCGAAAAACATACATATACTGTCAGCAGGATATCTCTTAATGCAAGGAATAACCAAAACTAAACTCTTTTCCTGTGAATAGATAACATATCAGTAGCTTGTTTAAAAAAAAAATTAAAGTTTCTACTGCTCCGCCTTTATGAGAAAAATAGTTGCCAAGACGGCCAAAATCTCATGTTTTTGCTTTATAGCTTATCTTTAAGCTTAAATATTTCCAAGAAGAAGTGAGAAACCCAAGTTATGCATTGCGTAACCATTTATAGTAAACATCTGTACACTACCATAAAGTAAGTAAACTTTTGGTTATGCCTTCCTTTTTTTGGAATAAATACCTCAATTTAGGTAAAATCAAGTTTTTGAGGTGACAAGTTCAAAGAGCCCTGTACCTTAGCAATTTTCATTATGAACGTTCTAGGTTTTTTTCTGAATGCCTGGAGTAACTAGTTTTCATAGATACCTAACACTTTTATATTGCATGAGTACAATTTTTTATAAAAAATGATTAAATAACATCAATTTTTTAGTATTTTAATGGGGCGGACAAATTTTGATGGCATGTTTCTCAGAAAATAAGTGGAGCAGGAACCGTAAAGTTTGGACTTTTCCATGCCTCTATATAATCAACCTGTGTGCCAAATTTAAAGAAAATCCGAGTCAGTCGTGCAACCCCCGTTAGGCGAGTTGGTATGGAATCACTTAACCAGAGACCGCGCTAAGGATTTTAAGTTGTTAGCCAGTAAATAGGCCAAATTTCAAAAGTCTTAGCCAAACTTCGAGAGTTTTAATCAAAGAATTTTAATTGTTTGTTTTTTTAATGTAATAAGTGTATTTTTGCCCCAAGTGAAAATTTCTGACAATTTTCCATTCGCCAATACTTTAGCCAAATCAGAATTTTTTTCGCCGAATTTTCTATTTTATAGCATTTGGCGAGGTGGCGAACGCTTAGCGCGGCCCCTGCATAACTATTAATGAGCTTGTAAATTGAATTTTTTATTAGCTCCTAAAAGGACAAGTTTTTTAAAGAAAAAAGTGGGGAAAAAAATGATTTTTCGTTTTTGGCAGAATACGAATATATAGATATTGTATAATTTATTTTTTGCAATTTCAGTTGTGGTAGGAGGATGATTAGCATGTGGAAGGTGGACGGGGCCAACGAGAGGCCATGTCAGCCTGATCGGAAACTAGGGGTCCGGCGCAGACTAGGAGTAGCGTAATTTTATAAGATTTATGGGGGGAAGGGATAAAAGTAGTCATAAGAAATAGTAAAGAAAAAGTTTATGTAGGAAATACATTTATACCTTTGTGATTAGAAAATTAAAAGCAAAAAACAAAACATCCAAACCACAATTGAGCAGGAACACTGTTTTCATTGCATATTTATTTTCAATTTGAAAATATTAAAACTAACATTTTCAATTCTATATTTCATTAAATTACATGTTATATTTACAAGCATAAGAATGGTAAAAAACAATTCCGTTTGACCATAGAAATAAATATACAGTCAATTCTTGATAACTCGAAGCCCCAAGGGAAGCTATTGACAGAACAAGTTACGGGAAATTCACACAGCCATCTCAGTGTGACCAAATTAAAGCGTCGAGATAAAGGCATATTCAGGTTATCGAGAATAGACTGTACTACCTTTTAAAGACAAAAAAACTACTTTATACATGAAAAATGCTGCATAGTTATGCCATATACAGTAAATACATTGAATAATAATCTAGCTCATTTATTTTTACTAGAACAAAACTCAGACGGGCATCAGACATAAAATTAAAAGAACGGCAGTGTCAGAAATGGAAAATGAGCCAAGTGGTTAGTACCTTAGTACCCCCCCCCCCCAGGAACATTTGGTCTACTTCATAATTTTCGACTCAATCTTCATATCAAAAGTCATTATTTATTGCACCCCTTATGCACAGCACTGGACTGTTTGAACTGAGTTGTTGCAAAACTTTAGGTAAGATCATTTTGAATAAACAATTAATAAATCAAACATACTTGGAATTTTCTTTATAAAGAACAATTTAAAAGAATGAAAAAAAAAAATATGTACACACACACAAGATTAATCTTGAATCATTTTCAAATGGATAATAATGCGAGTAAAAATAGACAACGTTTAAAAAGTACAAATAAATACCAATAAAAGAGTTTAAAACTCAGCAAATAGCTGTTTCGGGGCTGTTCAGTTGCACTGATGATGGGGCTTGCAGTTTATAGCCCCGAAACAGCTGTTTGCTGAGTTTTAAACTCTTTTATTGGTATTTATTTGTACTTTTTAAACGTTGTCTATTTTTTCTCATTTCATTGTACAAAGTTTTTGACTGCTGTTTTTACAAGGATAATAATGTATTGT
>JAXGGA010016315.1:0-26933 GCA_038373865.1 Uloborus plumipes | reverse complement strand
TGGTCGGAGTAAACTCCACGGCGCAGAAGCCCCATATTTCAACTACTTATGTGCTATCGTAAATCCTTACTTCAATGAGCGACCCGATGGTCAAGTGGTTAAAAGCGTCGGTTTGAAGTTCCTGATCGAATGAGATCGAGTTCATGTCTGCAAGTTTTTTGAACAGCTGCATGATTTTTTAACTATATTTTGATTATTTTAAGTGCATTTACACTAAAAAGAATGAAATAAAATATTTTTGGAAAAAAAATAGAACCGACTTCAGTTGGAAATTGCTCTAAAAATTAAAAAATAATTTTTTTTCTTTGAACACCATCGAAACTACTTTTAAACATAAGTTTTGAAGTCGGCGCAAAAACAATGTATAGATTCATACGCAACTACAATTCAACTATAAATCTAAATTTTAATGGATTCATTTCATTGATTACCACACATTCGTGTAATGTTACAAATATTCTGCTTTTAATTTCCAATGGTTTCTTTGAAAAAATGTTGGCAAAATATGGTTAAATATCATTTTACCTATCGTTTTTGCACCGACTTCAAAACTTATGTTTAAAAGTAGTTTCGATGGTGTTCAAAGAAAAAAAAATATTTTTTACTTTTTAGAGCAATTTCCAACTGAAGTCGGTTCTATTTTATTTTTTTTTTCCAAAAATATGTTTTTTCTTTTTCTTCCTTTTTAAAATTCTTCTGCAAGAGAACCATACTTTCAATCTGAAAATTAACTCACGTCATTATTACTCACGTTACTTCCATTACTAGGATACATAGGTTTTTTAAGAATATTCCACAAAAAGGTTATTCCTTAACAAGGTTTTTGACAAGTTTCTATATTCTTGTCTTGATCAGGACTAGCTACTGTAATTGACGTTTCGCGAATAGCTGAAAATGGATCTGTGTATTACTTTTCATCTCTATGAATCCAGCTGTATCATACTATATGGCCTTGCGTAAAAATATTTTTATGAAATGCTGTGGGTTTCTTTACTGAAGGAGATCTGCAGTGAGACTTGCATGTAACACGTGATGTTTCCAAGGCTAAAAAAAAAGTTTATTGATTGAAAAATTTTTGGACGTGTTTTACTCACAGAAGGGAGTCCGATACTCCTGTTTTGCACTGAAAAATAAGAGAAAACATTTTGAAGCTGCACTGTACAAAATAGATGTTTTTTACAGTATAATATACAGCTAATTTAATAGTAACAAACTGTAAAAATTGCTAATTTTACAGTAATAAACAGTAAAAGATGCTTTAGCGTAATAAACTGTAAATTTGCTAATTTTACAGTTTATTACTGTGCATCTAATAGTTTTAAACTTTAACCTCTGCTGCCTGTATTATAGTGTAAAAACACCGCTTCATTTTTGGCATTGTGGTAAAAAATGTGTTGTTGATGATATATTAAACATTTCAGGAGGGGGGAATCTCCCCATAAGTCCCCAACTTGTTAGAAGTGTTCATGATTTTGAATGTATCACCTCTCTAGCCCTATATAGAAGAATGTTGATTGCTAATATAATAGTTTCCGAATAATAGCTATGAAATTATCGAAAACTGACGAAAATGCAAGGAGGGGGGTCATTTCCGAAAAGTGGGGTAATTGAGGGCCGTACTTGAATTCATTAGATCATTTTACATAGAAATCAACAAGAATAATGTCATAAGCATGCTGGCTTTTTTTTTTTTTTTTTTTTTTGCCGCGCAACCAAAAAACACTTTTTTACAAAAACTCAAGAACTATTTGAGCTTTGAGCACTATCTTTTAATTTAAGTACCTTAAGTTTTTTACCACAGGTTTGTGTACCACAGTTTATACTGGAACCAGTGATGGTTTACTTTTTTGGGAAAAGGAGTTTCGCTTGTAATGTGTATCAAATGTAGTTTTCATACAATTGAGCTGTCATCACCGTTCCTTAAAAAATATAGCCCCTATTAAAACTGGAGATAAACCAATATGAGTTCCAAATGTAGTCCATTTTTTGATCTCTAAACAGAAAATGGGTTATGAACTAAAGTGTTTCTTTTATTTAAAATACACATGTTTCTAAATCGTTTAAACTAGTTTTACGAAGTATTCGGCAGCAAAAAATAACTATTTTTGACGTCGGAGCTGGTGATGAGTTTGATTTTCCATCGAAAGTAGTTTCAGCTGTATCAAAATATAATTTAGCTTTGGTTGAGTTTTTACTAATGTTCATGGAAAACTCTAATCTCTGTTAAAACGGTCAATAAACCAGCGAGAACTTCACATGTACTTCCATTTGTGATCCCTAAGCGAAAAATAGGTAATAGCTCAAATATATTCCATTCCTTTTTTAACCTCTCGATCCCTTTCTAAATCGTTTTATAAAGTATGAAGTTTTTAGCCTCGGAAGTGGTGATGAGTTTCGTCAGCGTTCGTGTATCAAAATGTAATTTAACTTTGATTGAGCTCTCTGCAAAGGTCAATGTGGCCAGACGCGAAGTGAGACGCTCGGCAGCGGCGTCTCCAAATACCCGGGAGAGAGCGTCCCCGGAGTGTTGTAAGGCAGTAATTGTGTAGTGGAGTTTTCTTGTTGCTCTCGGGGACCGAGTTGCGAAAACAGTGGTTTCAAGCTTTAGATCCTGCTTACATTCCTTTATTGCTGGCGGGAATTGAGTCCGTGATCTCTTCAGCCGTGAATGCCTAACAATCAACAGTAGACACGAGTTTGATAACGATCCCTGAGCAGACCTGTTGGGCTTTAGAAGCACTTTGTATTATTTTAGATCCAAAAGGGGAATTTTAGCAGCGGGACTTTCGGTTTCGAATTTTCTTTTTTTCTTTTTTCACCCCTTCTTTTTTCGCTTGCGATTTCTTTTCTGGGCAGTTTTTTCTGCTTAAGTTTTGTTGTTTGAAAAAGCGAATGGCTGAAAGGCTTTTCTCCTATTTCAGCCACAATGGTGATTCAATGTTTTGCGCATTGACGGGATGTTTAATTTGAATGAATGGCACAGCATTGTGTTCCATATCAGTGTCTCATAAATATGGATCATTTGAAAGCATATTTAGAGAAGGTTATTTGATTCGCAAAGTTTTCGGCATTAAATAATCATCTATAAAATTTCGAGGAGGTCATTACAGAATAAAAATGTACATTAACTAGCTTAATTTACTTCAAATGCTAATTGCAAATTTGTATTACATTCGTGTTGGGCATTAGAAGTACTTTATTATTTTTGATCCAAAGGGGGGGGGGATTTAAAATTTTACCATTGGTAGTTTCGTTTTCGATTTCTTCCATCTGTTTTCTTTTTTTTACCTCCCCCTCCCCTCTTCTTGAAAGTTATTTTGAGGATTTGAAAGAAGAGGCATTTGCTTAAATTTTGTTGCTTGGAAAAGCGAATGGCTAAAAGTCGCTTTCTTATTTTAGCCACAATGGTGATTTAATGTTTTGCGCAATGATGGGATGTATAACTAAAACGAATGGTACGCATTGAGTTCCATATCAGTGTTTCATAATTAAAGGGGCAAGTAGATAAAGGTGATATGCGACAATTTTGGAATAACTTACTTTTTACAATGGATAAGGGGGATAAGGTAATATTTTTTTTAAAGCTTTTTCTAGAAATTTAAAATATTACCACATATCACCTTTATTCACTTGCCCCTTTAATTGTGTTTGTGAGTGAACACAATTGAACACAAACTAATTTGAATTTGTGTAAATCGGCGAAATTCAAATGTCACCATATCGCCTTTATCCACTTGCCCCTTCAATTATGAATCGCTTGAAAACATATTCAGAGACGTTTATTTGATTTGAAAAGATTTCGACATTGAATAATAACATATATAATTTCAAGCAGATGATTGCTTAAAATTTACATTAGTTAGCTTTTTTTTTTCCAAGTACAAATAACGAATTGTCTGTGCTTACGTTTAAACTGCAAATGTAAATTGGATACTGTAATATCTAAATAAACTTCGCATATACCATGTAATCAATTACAAATCTGTTCACATATTTAGATTGCTTGAAATATTAGCGATATTCAAGTTTTAAAACTTATTAACATATCGAAGTAATAAAAATAGTTATTAGGCTCAAAAAAAAAACCACAAAGTGCAAATGAAACATTTAGTATCAAAGCCAGCTCAATCCTTTTATTTAAAAAAATGGTAAATTTTTCATAATTTGATACTTCTTTGTCTATACTACCGTATTACAAGGTCATTTGGAAAGAATCCGTCTCAGTCAGGACGAAAACCGCTGCCAAAAACCCGTTTTACTTCAAAACCAGCTCAATACACGCTTTTATCACAGGGCCAGTGTAAAAGGGTATGGGTAACATCAACAACGTTATTGTAATAAACTGCTGAATCAACTCCTAATTTTGATCGTACAGACTGCATTACTGGTAGTACTCTGGTAGTAGTGGGTGACTGGTAGTAGTGGGCGAAATACATACCACTTTAATTGAAATTTAACAGAACACTTTGCAAAAAAACTTAATGCAAAACTAGCTGAATCCAAATGATTTATCTGTAAATTATGAGCCAATACTGTTTATTTAAAAAAGAAATAAAAATTAAAGTCCTGCACCGAATATTACTCAAAAAAAAAAAAAAAAAATCTGTTTTAAAAAATGAAGGGAGCAACGTTCGTCATGTTTTTTGTCTCTCCTGTAATATTTTTTAAAATGTATTTAGCTAAATTTTGGCCCTAAATGCTTAAATTACACTTTTTTCAAAGTCCTAAACTTTTTTGACCCTTAAAATATACAATATGACATTAAACAGAATCTTCATTTTAATAATTTTAAAAATTAATAAAAACGCTTTGTATCATGTTGTAGTTTTGGTTAATAATTAGATTATTAATGCCGTTAAATTATGCTTTACTTTTAATGTTTTCGAAACAAAATCGATTTTTTTTTCCTTAAAATAATGTTTTCTCATTGAGATAACTTTTCATCATAACCTCGGAATATTTTCTAGGAGCAAATATACAGACATTGATTTCTGTCTGATAGGGTTGAATTATAAATGGTTTTTCATCGCGTCGTCGAGAAATATAGCAATTCGTCAATATAAATAGAGTTCTCTTCACTCAACTTCCAATATTTAGTATACTGTCCTTTGACAATGATACTTAAAGCACTCTGGGAAAACTCTATGAAACTTCGTGGATGCTATTTTGAAACTGAAGAAGAAAAGTTTAATCTTTCCGTTTCGATGCTGGTTTTACATTAATTTTCGATTAAGCAAAGGAGATGAAGAGTAATTTCCCACTTCAATAAAATCAAATTTAGCTGCACCACTTTCCTTTTTCAAATTTTTAACAGAGCCGCTAAGTGTGTGCTTTTTAAAATGATAAAATGTGTTCTTATTTAAACTGTATTCATACCATCTTTAAAATGTTGTTGAGGGAGCCAAGAGGTCACTCTGTGGAAAGCTATTTTTGCATGACGTAAACTGAAAATTAATTACTTTTTATGAGTAGAGACGTATTGCTCGCATATTTTTTTTATTCTATGCTCAAGTCTTTCAAATATTTGGGGCTCCTTCGGATATAGGGCCCTAGGTTCATGCCTAGTAGGTCTGTGTGGTAGGTCAGGGAAGGCCCATGACGTACTTCCTTGCCACCTCTACCCGTGTACTGTCCTTTAACTCTGAACCCTTTATGCCCGACAGGACTCAGAAGTACCGCTCAGATTAATTTAGTATTATAAGTCATAAACGGCTGGAATCATACTGGTACTTGACAGTATCACTCCTTGTACTTTGTTGAGAGGTCAGCAAATGATACCTGCGATCGGAAACAGTTTTCTTAGGGGCCCTAAAGCGTAGGAGGAATTACATACCCTACTGATAGTCATTTTTTATTCATTATATTATTTGATGTATTTTCAACTAAAAAAACAAAAAAAATAGAAAAATTCATTGCTAAACTAATTTGGGACATAAAGGGTTAAGATCCCCATATTACCCTAAGTCTTCGCTAGTGCCTTAACAATCCCGTACTAACCCTAAATAGCCAAGAATAATTCCAAAAAATAACGGTACTTCGTGTTTACTTGGTAAGGGTGAAACATGTGTCACCACATGGATAAACAGAGGAAACAAATATAAAGGAAAAAAAAATAAATATTTTAATACGTATGCTTATTGCATGTTATTCATTTTATTTGGAGGTGTGGAAAATTTACTTGAAAAATTTTATATGTGTATAAAAATTTTTTACGTGAATGCAGCAGTATCGTTGGTCTATTTTTTGGCGGGGAGGGGGGATCTGAAACCGCAGCCACGTTAATAGTCCCAGATTTTCATTGGCATTGCAAAAATCGAACGGAAGATGCATTGACTAGAAAACTCCTTCAATAAGATTGCGTATCGAACAGGAACTTTTTTATCGCTATCCAATTGCGGAGACAAAACCCCATCCGCCTTTCGAGTTTGAAGAGCAAACATTGACAGGCATGGAGCGAGTTCGCGCACATAATTTGCAAAGGGTTAAAGAACGCGTTACAATGAAACGTACTCGAGAACTTGGCTTCCCTGCACGTTTTTATACACGTGCATCGTCATCGGGTACGGAAGAAAGGGCTTTTTACGTTCTGTTTTAATTTTATTGTCCTCGGCGGAGGGATTTTGCCTCTCGCCGTTGTTCCCTCTCTCTCTCTCTCTCTCGTTACGCTGAAAATGTTTTGAATGATTCTACGTTTGTTTGAGAGTAGCGCAAAAAGAAATAAATGTGTGTCTGAAAAGATAAATAAAAAGAAAGCCTGCGTCAAAACAAGGAATAATTTTCTTTGTTTAAAGCCTTGGTAACGAGGAGAATCATTCTTCTTTTAAATGTTTGAAGCTGCTTCGAGAAAGAAATGGTTTGTGAGTTGTTTTGCAAACCTACTTATTGGACAATGACGAACGTTTTTGAAAAGTTGGAGATTGTTATTGGACAGTGTAAAAAAGTACTTCGAAATAAAGTTTTACTCCAAACAAAAGATCTATTATTTGAAGTTCAGTTTACAAATTTGTTTCACTTCTTTTCGAATCAAACTAAGTTTTTCAAGCGAATTAAGCCATATGTTCGTCGGAACTTAGTCTATCCATAATTTTCACTTCATTTCGTATTTGTACATCGCCAAAGAGGTCGTTCTTGTTAAACAAACTAGAAAAATGTTACTGGAATAATGTCGTAAAAGCAACGAGGTTATTGTTAGACACCTGCAAAAGTAACTAAACAATTTATAGTACCGTAAAATGGGGTGTATAGGAACAGAGTTTTCTTGAGAAAGCTCTTCCATGTATAGTCTTCCATGTTCTTTGCATACCGTAATGCGATGATTGAACTTTTCACTGTGTAGCTTTAGTTGTCCTAAGGTGTACCATCAGGCACCTTGTGGGACACCTTAGGAAGAAATAAAAGCTTACTCAAAGTATTTTCTTTTTCCTGTAATATGTATAAACTTGAAACCAATTTAATAAAGTAGGCAAGTGTTAAAAGACATTTTTGACATATAATTGATGTACTTAAAAGAAAGAAAGAAAGGGTCCTCAACTTGGTCTTCCTTAAATGTGTGTTATTTTAATGTTTTTTCAAAACTATTGGAGCCATGAAAATAGGTTGACCTTGCTCGGTCATTAGAGAGAGATTTTTGTTTATTTTGATGGGAGTGTGGCAATGAGCGAATTGAAGGATCCAGAGTGTGGCGGAATGGCACAAGTGGCCGCGATATGGATTCTTTTAGTGCGCAAGCAAATCCAGAAGTGCCTTCAAGTGCGCGTGCCATGGTCGATAAAGCGAAGGGATGGGGCGTAGGTAATAGATTTCCCGATCCCGCTTTTTTCGGTTGACGTCATTTCTTGGCGGCCTCTCATCAGGCCCGAAAGCCATATCGCGGCCTAGTCGGAGTTGTAAATGGGCAGCGAGAGCAGTTCGGGCCGGCACTAGGCTTTCGAGAAAGACGAGAGAAATGGGAAATTGGGAGGCGAAAGCTGGCGTGGCGAAACCTAACACGTAATATTCCAAAGCACATGCCAACTCCCCTGGCACACGGGGCTACATGCTGAGTGCCTACAGATAGAAAAGAGGAAATACCGAGGCCTCTCTTCCTCCATTCTCGGTACTCTCTCTTTTTATTTTATTTCGCTGAAATGGAAATATCACGTAATCGACGGGCAATGCACATGACCGAGATATTTTCGGGGAAAGAAATATCGAGACCTCTCCTAAACTTTTTACATTTCAGAGATGCAAAAGTTTGGGCTCTCCATCTGGAAAACGAAGTGATGTTTTCCATTCAACGGAAAACTTGAAATACGAACTGCAAAAGAAAGAAAAAAGTGTTTTCTCTGTTTGTCCATAATGTAGTATTGAATAAGATTTCACTACACCGAGATGCTGTGAGTGCTTACAAATAGATTCGAGACTTCCTTTTCGTGGCCCACAAGAGAAATTGAAATAATATTTTCACAGTTTGCCTCGAAAAATGCCTCTTCTTTCTGCTTTTGTTAGAGCTCGCGGTAACACGTGTGAAAACTACTTTAGTTTGATTAACATTTCAATCTTTCCGAGCAAAATGATGTTTTGTCCTGTGGTTCAAAAAAAACATCATTCTGCAACATTCATGCTCTTGAGGAACTGATATTTGAATGCCTGTTAAATGCTCGTCCTGCAACACAATTTTTCATCGTTTAAATTTTCTCGTGGTAGGGGAAGGGTGGGCGTAGCGGCCACCCTAAGGAACATGTTTTTTTCCACTCCTAAACTTTATTTAAACATTTTATAAATCCCCTCAACATTTAGTATGGTTACTTAGGCCCGATTAAAAGATATAAACAACTAGATTTTAAAACTTTATTTCAACAAAATTTTTACTTTACCAAAAGCTGTCAAAGTGGCCACTTTGCCCCACTAGGTAGGGCAAAGTGGCCACTGCCTAAATAGATTTAGAATCTGCCTAAATAGATTTAGATAGTATGGAAAAAATGAAACGCATTTAGTTTCAGAACTCAGAACAATTGTATTAGGGTTTTAAACAAAAATAGGCATTACTAAAAGTATGTGAAGTTATGAAATCACTGGTATTTACATAAATCACAAATAAACTCATCGTCCTCCTCTTCGGCTCCTGTGCAGGCTTCGTGAGCCCATTTGAGGCACCTAGAACATCTAATCCAGCCTTCGTTGTCCTTAGATTTCGAGTAACAATCACCACAGAAAAAGCAATCGACGTTTCGAATCGAACAATCGAAGTGGCCACGGCTGTAGCTACTTTGCCTTCTAGCGCGTCATTTTCGAAAGAACAATATTTCACGTACAACCCGTTGTTGTATCTACTGTTGAGTCATACAAATTCAAAGCTAGAAACATGGTGATTTGCACTATTGATGAAAAATTTACTTCACCTAGTTCTACAATAAACTAAAGCAAAACATGTGATGCACTTACCTAACATCAGAGGGTCGAAAAAGTGAAAAATTTGCGATATCTCCGTGAGTTTGCGTCTGAGCGGCACCAAACTATATAACACAACAACAACGGCTGCCGGGCAAGTAGTTGAGTCTATTGCCACTAGGCTGCAGCACTATATAGGGAGGAAAACTTCAAGTGGCCACTTTGCCCGCAGTGGCCACTATGCCCACCCTTCCCCTACATGAAACCAGTGGCGTACCCCGAAATTAATTTTGAGGAGTCCATATTATCATGCCACCAAAAGAAACAATTTTTTCCCCTTCGAATTACTACTTGGAAAATACTAAAATATAAGTCAAATTAGTCGTATTTGTGTAGTTTATAATGTTTCAAAGTTTAACCTTCTTTTAATAAAGTTAAAAAAATACAGAACTATCATTTAAAATGTCATTAAGATACCATAAGAGCTGAATTTCCTTCTTCCAGAAATCAGTAATATCCATCTTTAAAATAAAAAAAAATAGATCAAAATCATTAACTTAGTGAAAAAATGGGTTCAAGTAGCCTCAGCAAGTGGATCCCTGATGAAAACTACAGTTCACATAAGAGTATCTTTTGCTAAAAATACCGTCCCTTACAAACCTGCTTTAGGATAAGAATGCCGTCTGATAAAACTCAATTCCAGAAATGACACAGCCTGAAAGTGTCTGATTAGAAGAAAAACATAATCACTAGAAGTCTTTGTATTGAGTAGGCACTATAGTCAAATTCAGTCACTATTACTAAAAGTTCTCAAGAGGAAAAATTCACAGTTGGATTTTCTTCAAAAAAAGCAAAATGTAAGTATGCGTTTTACATTAAAAATGTTAAAAAATAATTCATTTAACTATATTTTTTAATTTCCATAAACTATATCCATTTAAATCTGTCAATAATTTTTTAGATATATTTTTTTTATTTTACTATAGTTTTAGTTCACAGCATGTAAATTCTTACCTTCATCTCACGTCAAACCCCTGGTGTGTCTCTTAATGTTGCTTAATAACTTAATTGTTTTAAAAATTAAATTAATTTATTTATTATATCTGCCCTAAGAGTCTCAAATACTAAATGTTTTAATACAATTAAGTTTTTTATATTGTGATTGAGTACGTTTTGTAGAGCGTATTGGACTACGTCACACAATAATTTCTCATTTTCGTGACCCTAACGTAAAATGCAATTTTTCATTGACAGATAGCAGTATAACGTCACAATTTGTTTCGCATGTCACAAATCACACTTCTTGTTTATTTTTAGCTATAAAGAATTTACGTAATTTTAATTGAGAAGCAAAATGACACGAATTGTGTGTTAAAAACAAAGAGTGGTTCTTTAGATTGCCTACTTCCGTGATCTGAAGTTCAAGCGTGGAAATTAATCTAAAAATTAAAATCTTCATGTTTTTATATGCTTAGCATGATGTGTAGATTGTAAAAGCAAAGAATAAATTTATTTTGGTGAAAAATGCTTTCATGAGATTTAATTTCGAACTGAGTTCTTCAACTATCTTGTCAATATCATTGTAACATATGTGAGGATAAACAATGGAAGTACGATATATTAATTTTCGATGTCTACTAAATTCATAAATGAACAGAATATTGTCATGTTTTCCACTTTGGGAAGCTGGTCCATTATTTACAATTCATTTTATCACAGTAATAATTAGTTTTCTTATTATGTCACCTTCATGAGTATGGCTATCTTCATACTTTTATTTATCAGTTTATCAGAAAAGTAAAATGGTCATCATAAATTAAGGAATAATCACAAGAATGAGGATTACGCAGAAAGTTACATGTAGAATTTTCTGAAACTAAGCCACAATATACAACACACAGTAAGGTATCAACAGCAAAAAAAGATATTACCAGCCATTATGATAGTATAGAAATCCGCACATGAAAAGAATGAACAAATGGAGGGTGTGAGATAGATACAGGAAAAGTACCTTCAGTATGGAATATTCTCCCTTATAGAAGCAGTATAGCAAATGCAGAGACGTGTGATGCTGTAAATTATGCGGTCCATCATTTCCACAGAAAGGCTGAGCCTTTGCTCTTGCAAGCGTGGCAAGGGGCTGAAGGAGCAGATTGAGAGCAGCTATAAGTCTCCTCTAAGCATCCCAAACGTCCTGGATAGGATTTGAAGCCGCGAATCGAGCTGAGCTGGCCACTCCATACGCAGAATTGTTGCCAGATGATGGTAATCATCTACTATGCGAGCCCTATGTGGTCTTGCGTTATTTTCCTGTAACCTTCCCTTCCCTTTCCTGTAAGAATCACCTGTTGCCCTGGCATACGGGCGCAAAGAATTGTCAAGAATGTCATATCTATTAAATTGAGCATTCACAGTTCCCCTTGGAAAGACAAGAATGTCTGTGCATCTACTAAGAGATGCCACCTCAAACACAGATACTGCTTCTTCCTTATGCATCTCTTTCACTGAGGTTTGACGAATGATAATGGGTTCCAAGCTCTCTCCATATCATACAACGCCTACTATCGCTTTCTAGACTAAACCTAGACTCATCCTTAAAGAGAACTGCCATCTCTTGATTATGTGCTCATTGGGCCTGTTGTCGTGCAAAGTGCAAACGGTCCCTCTTGTGACGTGGTGTGAGCGGCACGCAAATGACTTGTCGCCTCTCATATCGACTGCTGTAGAGAAGCCTTCTAATCACGGTACACCAACCTTCCAATAACTAACAGCTAGGAGGGATCCGGGATGATTTGGAGTAGTGGTTCTATTCTTCTTGCACATAACGGCGAATATCAGTCATCGGTACCTATGGCAACACTTGGCCGTCCCGAACTGAATCTCCTGGATGCCGAATCTGGGGTTTGAAATTGGCTCCAAAGTCTATGAACCACAAAAAAAATTCACATTTAGCCATCTACTCACTTCTGTTTGACTTTTTTCTGCCTCTAGCCTCCCAATGACTGTCCGTCGTAGTTCTGCAGGAAAATGATGCCTGCAGGTCATAGTCACGAATTGACTATCTCAGATTTCTTATGTCAGTATCACAGCAAAATTTATAGACTTGCTCTCTACCATGGACTTTTATGCTCCTCATAGCGTACGTATTTCAATTGCTATGCCAATAATTTGCATATTTTAGTTTTACTCAACAACTCACACTATAGCTACACATTCAAATTTTACAACGTTTGGCCTTTTTTGAGGGAATTATTGCTATTTTAGTGACATTATACGATCACATTTAGTAAGTGACAGTTTCACGTAAAAATAAAAAAAGCAGAAAACAAAAGGTTTTGAAAGAAAAAAATGTTTTGACTTAAAAATTGCGTAGTTTGGAGAATGACTTAGCACTAAAATTTCTCCATTAAGAAAAGGGCAAAATTTAAAGCGAGGATGAAATCTTTAAAACATCTCAATAAATTGAGATTATTGTCACTAAAACTCTAAATTAGGATAAGGACATATACCCTCAAAGTCTTCAACAGGACAAGGCGTCTGTGAAAGTCTATATTAGAGGATAAGGGTTTAGTCGCTAAAAATATCTTGGAAAAGGGATCTCACAAGGAAGGTTTAAATACAGACATCGGGCTCAGTCTATAAGATTCCGGATATGACAAGGACTCAGCTTCAGAAAATCCACTTAAGAAAAGGACATACAAAGTTCCTAAAAGTTACAATAGGATGATACTTTTCCCTAAATGCCTTATTGAGAGAAAAACACTGTACCAAAAAGTCTACATTAGGATTCCGAAAGCTTATATTAGGATGACATGGTTCCTTCAAGCTCCATCTAAATTGAGGACAGAGTTACATTTCCTCATCTATCATCTTTCTATTGATAACTTTTTATAAGTTACATCAGGATGAGGATTTTTCCTAACCACCGGCAAGCGGTTAAGGACAGTCACAAATATGCTGTGTTCCCATCATGAAAAAAACATATTTGTTTTAAGGTTTTGATTGAGGGTCTTAATAAGTTAAGTAAATGCCAATTTTAAGAGTTATAAGTTAAATTTTTGTTTCGTTTAGCGACTTCAATTTAAACGCTGCTTGTTTCGGAGCACTCATTTAAAAATGAATTGCCAATCGAACGTACAATAAACGACTGCCACGTGTTGCAACAGTGTGCCAGCAAGTGGAGTTGAAACTGAAGGCATCAGAGAAGCATTTGACCACATTGAGAGTCGCATGAGAAAATTCTGTTCCAAATAAAGTATTATTATGTCCGACCACAACGACGTGAAAGAGACATGGTAAGATGGATATTAGTTTCTAGAGCGTCCGAGCCTAGAACACTCAACTTCGTAGATGCATCAAGGGCTACTTTGTCAATGGCTAAGACAGGCGACACAAACCTGGAAAATGGTCTTCTGTGAACCGAAACAGTGGGTAAATGTCGTATTTGAAAGACCGTGATGGACGTGTGTTGAAAAGGAACGTCTCCCGAAAACATAAGGCTACACTGCCATAGGTAATATTGGAGATGAATACCCACTTTTTGAACCCCAAGAAAATTATTCAACAGGAGTTGCAAGTTGCACACACTCATGGCGGAGCAGATATCCCAAAACCGTTAGTTTTGGAGCTAAATGCTATGAAGAAACACTGTGGTGCGGAGACCACCTAATCTGGACGCAACTGCAGTAGAAATAAGTCATATGGATCATATGATTTAATGAACCTCATTTATACTCTTCCTAATCCTCTCATGGATTGGGGCTTTTTGTTGTCTTGAGGAAGATGACTACTGTCGACCATTCTCGAAGATCGTCTTCATCCAAAGCTTCAGATTCTCTTTCCGAGAGAATGTCTTACGTTCCAAGATAACAACGCCCCTATTAACACATTTAGTTGTGTTTAAGCATGGTTACATGAGCATGATGATAAAGTGTAACATCTTACACGTGGTGTTCCCGATCAAAAGATCTAAATATAATTGAGCATTTAGGATTTTTTTAGAGAACACCCCGTTCTCGGTTTCTTTCTCCCCGATAACTATCTGAACTTAAGAATTTTCAGCATGAGAAGCGGGCGCAAATTCTGATGAACTTTATTACTAACATTTATTTGTCAATTCCACGTCGAATTCAAGCTGTCATTCAGGCAAAGGGTAGCCGAACCAATTACTAATTAAAGATATTCATTTTGTTCACGGGTATTCTTATTTATTGTGTCCTATAGCTGCTTAATTTGTTTTCAGTGAAAATGACACTCTGCCCCATTTACCAGATTATATTCTGATAAAGCAGCATGAATTTTACTTTTAGATGTGTCATTTTCAGAAATCAGTGCAATGGTAGCTAAGGTTTTATTCACTTGAATCACTATTTTAGCATAACTTTCACTATGATAAAATAGAGAGATTAAAATATTACTTCAGTTAACTTTTAAAGTAACTTCGCATTCCGTAAAAAATGAATTTCAGTTGAAACTTCCGAGTCTCTCATTTTTCTGAGTGAAATGAGTTAATTGGTACAATGATTAAAGTTACCACGGAAGTTCAAATATGTCCAGATGATGAGCCTGCTCCCATTGACCTGAAGCGAAAGGAAAGAAAGGCGAGCCAAATTCCAAGTCTGAGCCTTTTCCTTTCTACTGAGTCCATTCTTCCAGCTAAGTAACAGGGGTCTTTCCATTCACACTCTCCCCAATCCATTTTTCTCCTGAACGCTCTTCTCTCATATTCGCGGAAAGAGAAAACGGGGTGGGGGCTGTGGGGGCGCGCGTTATCTCGTAGCGAGGGATGAGAAGCGTGCTTTACATCTCCTGCTCCGAGTCCCCAAGGAGCCCCGGGGAAGGGGAGAGGGTCGAGTGACTTACGCAAAAGCAAGCCTCATGTCATCGAAACAGTCTATCCGCTGGATAGCGAGTGATCAAATCGTGATAGCCTACCGTCCAATAATATTGATTAGGGGACCTTCTTCCCTCGCCGCCATGCCTCTCCTCACTCCCTGTTTTGTTTGAAGAAATGGCTCCTGCAAATATCAAGTTATCATTTTAACGGGAAACTTACCTGTGACTCTTACATTAGTATTTACATTAAATTGCTTCTTCAGTTATTCGCTGACAATGCGAAATTATGCAATTCCGTATCCGGATTATAAAAGTGGCAAACAAATGGCGGACACGCGTTAAATAGTGCAAATAATAATGGAAGAACTTACAATTCCTCCCTGTTCAGAGGAGCAGCACCAGTTTCTCAGGCAATGACAGGCTCTTTGACACGATATGACGTATTGGAGACGTCAAAGTGTCTGTAGGCGCACATGAAGTGAGTGACACTTCGGAGACGTCAGACAGCAAGGACATTTAAAATCATTGACGCCCCGGAGATGTCAGTTTACAAAGACACTAAACACGAATGACGCCTTTTAGATGTCAGTCTACTACAGCACTTGAAATGATTAACGCCTCTTAGACATTAGTTCACAAGGGCTATAGTAGAATAAATGACGCATTTTAGATGCCAGTCTACGAGGGCACTCAAAATGAATGACATCTCGAAGACATCAATTTAAACGGAACTTATCCTGAATGATGTCTCGAAAAGAGCAAAGTTTAAAACGAGACATGGAGCGAATAACGTACCCCACAGGGACATTCTTTGTTAAGAAGTTCTTCAAGAAGAAAAAAAATCTTAGTTTTATTTAAGCTCACCAATTCTAGAGTGCTAAATATAAATGATAATCCGTCGTACTCTCATTAAAAAAAAAAACTGAAGAATTAGTACCTAGTTAGTTCCATATGTCATAAATCGTTTTTTTTTCCCCTTCTTTTCATGATTCTTTATATACCTTCAGTTTTCTGTAGGTAAAGGCCTTGTAAGAGGCTTCATGTCTTATCTTCAGTGAGTGAATTAAATGCCAAAATAAAGTTAACAAAACAATGCATGGTACCAAATAACGTGCTGTTAAGTAACAGTTGCTTAACCCTTTAACTGTCAAGTTATTTTGATGATTTGGGTGCACAAATTGTCAATTTTTTTATTGCAAAAATCAAATGTTTAGTACAAAATAAAATATACTTAGTAGTTAAAAATTGATATTTTAAGCACATGGGTAAAATATTTAAAGTTTTGTAGCCACTGCATATTTGCTTGAGGCGGCTGCCTTTCAACATGACAGTTAGAAAGTTCGCTTCTAGTGGAGCATTATTTTCTAAAAATGAAAAAAAAAAAAAATCATTTCCTAAAAAATAAATAAATGAAAAAAAAATAGTTAAATAAATAAAAGTGAATACCTTTCAGTAATTCAGTCTTGTGTGGTATAACTGAATTGAGCACACATTAACTTTTCCCGAGAAACAGTCGGGTTTGACAAAGAGATGAAACCGAAATAAACGTCTCCCGACATATATTCGTTTATAACAATACGATGCACTCAAAAAAAAAAAAAAAAAAACCCCGAGTAATACTCGGGAGTGACATTTTCGAACACCAGTCAGGGACGTCATTTCAGGTTTTTCCAGGGGGGGGGGGCAAAGGGTCCAAACACAATGCAATTTTATAGGAAAACATAAAAAAACACGCCCACTTATATGTAAATACATTGATTTCTCAAAGTCAGGGGGGGGGGCAATTGACCCCCCCCCCCCTGCCCTCCCTAAATGACGGGCCTGACACCAGTGCTGTGCCCGAGATTATCTCGGGCATGACAGTTAAAAGGTTAAAAAGCTGATCTGCTTAACTAAATAAATGATCAATGACTTGTTCGATTATACCTAGAACAAGTCGTCAAGTAAAGCTTAAATATTTCATTTGATTGCATTTACTTCACACTTCACACACTCCAGGGTCCCCCGTACTTACCATAACTCGTGGTTTAACCGGGATGGGGTCCTGAAGAGCACTCTGTTCTTTTGATCCAGACCAGGGGTCGAACAAACCCCTTGGTCCAGTACCCCCAGAGGTATCTTTCACTTGGAGGACTTTGTTACCACGACCCTTGACGACCTTTAACGTTGACCAGCCACCATTAGTAACGACGGTGGATCTTTGATCGGCTGAGATCGAACCCGGGACTCTAAATATTTTTTGAAGATAATTATCGAAAAACTTTATTTCGCGTCTTAGCCTCACTGTTTATTATTATTATTATTATTATTATTATTATTATTATTATTATTATTATTATTCAAACATTCCCTTTTTGTTGATAAATCCACTGTGTTTTAGTGCAAATTTTGTAATGGATACTACACTTTTCATTGCAGATATACTGTAAACAACTAAACTACGGTGAATTTCATTGAACCTAGCCAGCGAAACGGTAATTATTTCACTTTAGGTAAAGTTTCGTACCGTCTGTTTGACAGCTCATTTCTTTTTTTTTCTTGGTGAATTTTACCTCCAGATTCCCCCCTTCCGAGACATGAAGCATCCTTAACTATTTTTCAGAATTTAAATTTTTCATCCAAAGAACTTTGATTAAATTTTCTCGAATGAAACTAATATTTGAAAAAAAATATTTTTTCCACATATGTATTTTCCCCGGAAGTTAAATATTTACTGTTCAGGTCTAGTATGGAAGTTGTATTGTTAGTGTTGGTAATCACCGACTGCTTCTGTATTCCAGATATACCATGTACTATCCGTAATATTGGAAATAAACTTCTAAGTAAGATGCGGCAAAGTACACAATATGGACCAGAGCACGAATGCCAGATCCCGGCTGGTTGAACTTGATCCGTAGAGCAAGGTTGTCTGAGTTAATACTGAGTTTCTGAGTCAAGTTGATTAAAGTATGTTTTTCTTAAAGCAGTATTGCGAATAGAAATAAAGAAAACAATTTCTTCTAAGAAAGTATTTTTTGAGCATTAACCATACACAATAATGTTCTTATTTCGTAGTCTGTGGGATTACATTTAACCTGATATTAAAATAAATGAGTTTCACCGGTTAACATTTATACCTAAATCAGAAAGGTAGTACTTAGTTTTTTTTTTTCCCAAATACTTACGCAACAATGAATTACAATTTCTACCAGGTCAGACGTCCGTCTGACATATGCAGCGAGGTCTATATAAAGGGAACTCTGCCCTCGTGCTGCAATCGTGGTGCCATCTGTTGGTGTCTCTAGATCACCATTCACGGAGAAAAGAAAAGTACTTTTTGGATTCGATCCCACAGAGCAACACTTCATGTTAATTATGAAATGTGTTACATTTATAAGCATCTTTGTTGCGTCTTCAGGATCATGGTTTATAGAATGCATGTCCTTCAAAAATCATTGTTAAATAAAGATTATTAGATTACTATTGTCATAAAATATTAATACCAATACTAATTACATATTTATGCAGAACTCAAAATTTAAGTTTTCACGTACGATTTGCAAAGCTTTGACATTCTAAATGTTTGCTCTCATTACCGTGCTCCTATTGCATAAAAATTGATTTCAGTAGTACACTATTTATCATCTACATATATTTTAAATGTTTCGATGTAAAGTTTTTTTATATTATATATCAGCTTGAGAAGCCATCAATCAATTCAGTTATTTCTTTTAATAATCGAGGATAATTTGCCAGTAAATAAAGTGAAAAAAATATGCTCTTTTTTGTAAATAAAATTCATCCATCAAATGCGTGTTCATCGTATGAACAACATGTTGAGAGTATGAGATTTTAGCTCTTCACCATAAACAGACGGAAATTTTGAATATTATGGGGAAAGTAAGCACTAAATTGTAATTTCTTTAAACGAAAAACGTGCTTCATATTTGCGTATTCGTACTGTGTATAGCATCCTATATATCGTCGCCACCATGCTAAACTAACGAATGTGAAAAATCGCGTTTTTAAAGTTTGTTTTTCAAGTTCGAATTTTACAAATAGTTAAAATTAAAATGAAACCTTCGAACGATAATTTTACTCTTAAAGATATCTATAAAAGTTTAAAAATTGAAAATAACCAAACACGTCTGGTGGGAAAAAGTTATATGCAGTGTTTTGGCTCTCCTGAAAAGTGCCAATTTTCACATTCGTAAGTTTACCATGGTGGCGACGATATTTTGTTATGAAAAAATTCATAAAACAAACGTTTTTCGTATGTATTTTCAGCTGTTGTATTGGACTATTACGCTAAACGTTTATTTAGCGTAATAAAGCAAAATATATTTAACACTTTTCTTCGCAATTTGTTTGAAATGTTCACACGAAAGCCTTTTTTACCCATGAGGAGGTGTTTCCCACATAGAGTAATTTCTAAACTTTAATTGATAAATACAATGAATTTGATTATTTCCGAACTATTTGTGACTTGGCATTCTAATTTCCCCTGCCATGATTTTTACGGCCTCTGCTCAGAGCTGCGTGCATTTTGAGTCTCATGCGACGAAGCTCCCCTTCAGCTAATAGCAGTGTAACAAATTCTTCTATCTCATTACCAATGTCGCCTTTCATGTTTACTAAATCCAATTTGCTCTCCCAACTGTTCCGCGCTTAATTTTATTCTTGCTCGCAGCGTTGCTCCACTGCTGCTGCCTCCTCTGTCTCACCGTGTCTTTACATCTTCCCTTTGGTAGTCTTCTGAGTTTATTAGAAAAATTTCAAACACACACACTACTTACAAACAAAGCAGTTTCATAAGAAATGGTATATTTTAGATGAAAGTATGAACTGGCGTTTAATGTAAAAAGCTCTGGCTTTGTTCTCTAAATATTCTTTCGTACAAAAATCTGCTTTTATACTTACTATTTTACATTGTTTTCTTACATTTAGAACTTCATCTTTTTAATGCTACTACCTAAATAATTTATTAGTATATTCACACCAGTCTTTTTTTAAACACATGATTTTTTTTCCCACGAAAATTTGAAAAGGTAAACTTAAGTCTCACAGGAATTGAGAGCTTCTTAATTATCTTAGCATTGCTAGTTTTTTAAGACTAAAATTGCTGACTTGGTAAGTAACTTTTAAAAGTTCATTTTAAAAGAAGTATATTAGTGTTTTTATTGTCTTAAGGACTAAATATATGCTACAGTAAGGGGTACTAATACTTTTGTAAAATAAGGAAACCTTTGCATGCGTTGTAGAATGTCATAAAAATAGCCTACGGTTAAGTTACAGATGACGTCATATTATTTTTTTTTTAATTTGCTGAAATACCCCTCATGCCGCCTACCTTGCTTCGGTTCTACATTTCGCCTTTTTCTTAATATAATTTAGTTTAATTGGTGATTTGTATATATATTTATATTTGAGCAAAAGATAACCTTAAATAATGAAGTACAACAATTTATAAATTTATAGCACTAGGAATTTAAAATTTCAAATTATGAAAATAACTCTTACATAACCAAAGAACACCCTTAGGTCATAACCAGAAATCCAAGCAAGTAAGCCCTAACTTCAGTAGAAACTTTACTGCTATACATAATCATTGACAGACACTTTTAAGGTCATTACCACAAAGCCCTATTTTGCACGCTCTAACTATAATAGTAGTGCAATAGTAGTGCATAGTAGTGCAATACACTATCAAAGACCTGAATGGAGTGACAAGTGAAACTATGGTCCAAAACTGCGTACATAATGTCACTTTCACTCTACTCTTATTTATAATTTTAGATGAGTAGTCTGAGGTAGCTGATGAATTGAAAGCGGAAGCAGAACACTTCATTTTGTAGCTATGATCTTGGTATGACAAGGGAGATCACGCGAGCAGTAAGAACTTAATTGCTTGTTGCGTATTCTCTCTGATCCCATCTATTTAAAAAAAAAAGGAAGCGTTTTGTTACCGTTTCAGGTCTCTCCGTGACACAACCATGCCTTGCCAGAAGTTATATATGTATACCTCATATGCATCATCAAAAGCTAAATTTGTGAAAAGACGTACAGAAACAATGAGGTCAATACCGGAAAGTAGTGTTTGGAGGTCTAGACTACAGCTGTAACTAGTTTCGTTACTTGGGGGGGGGGGGGGTCAAAGGGGGGGGTCAGTCCCCCTCCCCCGACTTTGAAAAGACGTTTTATTAACATGTAAGTTGGCGTGGTTTTACTATTTTTTGGGATAATTTACATTGGGTCCACACCATTTGCACCCCGCCTCCGTTTTTTTACAAAATAGTCCTATTGGAAGAAATTTGTGTGTGTGTGTGTATGCGTGTTTGAAATATTATCACAAGATTCCCTTTTATATTTCATTTTTTATTTCAGCAGTTCAACATTTATTAACTGAAAAATCTTAGCTCTAAAATCAACTTAAAGATTTGAAACCTAAATTAATAATGATTCTGCAAATGGACGTAATTTGCTACACATTTTAGCAAGAACTTTTGCAAAGAAGCATGCAGTCTATGGGAGGTGGGGGGGACTAAACAAGCCTGATCACTCAGCCATCGTGCGAAGTACTTATAGGTGTCAATCAACATTGATTAGTCTTCTTAAAAATTTTAAAATAAAATGTCTAGAAGGAGCAGTATAAATATTACAATGGACACTAACTTTGAAATTCTGATTAGGATTCGCCATTTTTTGAAGACAAAAATGAATTCCTATCTTAGTAATCAAATTACCTCATACCAAAGTCAATAACAACCTGCCAATTTGAAAGCGATCAACATCATTTTCAACATGCTATATTGCCCGTCGAGGCAATAAAAACAAAGGTGTTTTTAAGAGAAAAATCAAACTTATTTGTTATTACCATTATGTTGAAAGAAATTCTATATAAAATACTGTGACTTAGTCAAGGTATTATATTCTTACCAAAAAAGTAGAATTCTATACATTCAACAGTATTTATTATACAATAGGCGGTGTATCGAAAAAAACATTTTTTCGAATTTCAAACTGTCAAGTTGATAAAAAGTTGCCCATACCGATCCACATATTCTGCAAAAAAAAGAAATCCAGGTATCCTGCACATATAGCGTGAAGCAAAAAAAAATAAATTTTAGAATCTTAATTTGTAATACCCGCCAAAAGCTGCGCATGTGTAAGTACAATACACAAGTAAAATATTATCAAGCTTAAACAACTCCTTTAGGGTCCTACCAGGGTTTGAATTTCTCTAAAAATGCGAATAAATGTTAATTTTCTAAAAACTTTTAGAAAATACCAATAATCACCATTTTTGTTTTAGTACCATTAAATTGCTTCCTTTTAACACTCTTTTCATGCATAATTAAAACTATTTATATTTTCCGCAGTATTAAATTCGTACATAAAAAGTAAGGTTCCGTGAAATTAACCAAAAATGGACTTTTTTTACCATTTTTTGAACACCGCAATAATTCTTCTTTTGTAGTTCACATACTATTTTTGTGCAATGAATGAGGAAAATGCAGCTTTTAGTTGTAAATGCAATTATATTTCGTTACACTAACAGCCGAGAACACACCACAAGGAGGTAGCTTCAATTCGTGTGTCATTCTGCCTTTCCCATCCACCACGTTATTTACATTTTTAAGACATTTATATATATGTAATTTCTTTCTGATATAAAACAGCTTTCTCCTTTAGAATCGAAGTTTGAAGTTAGACTCATGAGTCAGTTTTGGCATTGATGATTGCGAGCATAAAGTTTTTCATTTAAATTCCTGTCTTGCGTCTTCCTTCAATAGCAATCTACCGTCTCACTAACCAGTTTTTTAATCCTTAAAACAGTCGGAGTGTAGAAGAGGTATACTTATTAAATCACTGGTAAAGTCAAACTTCTTTTTAGAAAGTTAACTTATTAACGTTGCAAGAGCTCGGTCGAAGATCTCAAAGCTTTAAAAACGGATTTAAAAAACGAGTAAAAGTACTTGATGGACATTGTCAAAGTAATACAGAAAGAAAAAAGTGACCCTGATCTCACTATCAAAAGTCGGAGACCTTTCAGTCATTAGCTTTCATTGATTCGAGCTAATAGAGTTAGGGCGCTTTTCCACTTGACGACACGACAACGACGAAAGTCGGACGGTAATACTGCAACGATAAGTACCGTGTCGTGTCGTTTATAGCAGTGTTTTTCCACTCAAAAGATATCGTTTCTGTGAACAGGTCATTTTCCACCGCATTTCATTTCGAGATAGCACTGTGCTCACACGTATATTATTATGGCTCCTCCATTTAACAGATTACGACTGTAAAATTTACTTTACCTTCAGAAAAGAGTCATTCCATGTCAAGTGGACTAGTGGTCCCCACCCGACCATCTCCGATTTGGATCAAATTTTACAGAGGTATAGACATGCCTATGAAACTAACCTGTGCAAATTTTTAGCTTCCAAGATCCAAATCTGGAGGAGCTAGGATCCCGCAAAAAATGTGGCCCAAAATGGCGGATGAACTTCATGAAACAAGTTGCAATGTTTAGGTCAAGGTTGCAGAAAATTTTATCAATGTGGAAGCCTAATTTTTTTTGGAGCTTAAAGTACTTTTAGTTGTCAACACTCTCCAGTATATTGTTTGAGATTGCGCTTATTCGATTTTGTGTAGCACGTGCCTAAACTTGCGAAAAAACGCGGTGGGCAATTTTTTTCCTGGATTTCAGGTTGTCATAAATTTTTAACCAAAAAACTTCAAAGGTTTATACTTCGTAGTTTTATTGTCCAAATACTTGTTTTTAATGTTTTACAGCTACAGAGCTTAAATATTGTATTTGTAAAAGATATTGGCACCCTAAGTGTCGATGAAAACGCTTCTTTTGAAAAATCGCCTGTTTTCAACTCACTATATCTCAGGTTTGTCACCTAAGACCATTTTTTCTTTGGCACCATTAGAAAGAACAGATTTTTTCCTATCAAAATGAGTTTTTTTTTCGATGGTGTTCTTTCGAATAAGGATGAAAAAATTAGCTTGAAATACTGTCTGTTATGAAGAATTGGCATAATTAGGTTAAGACTGCAGAAAATTTTATCACACTGGGGGCCTAATATTTTTGGAGTTTAAAGTACTTTTAGTGGTCAATACTCTCCAGTATTTTTTGTGAGATTGAGCTAATTAAATTTTGTGTACCACGCATGTTAACTTGCAAAAAAACGCGTTAGGCAATCTTTTTCCTGGATTCATAAATTTTTAACCAAACAAATTCAAAGGTTCATGTTTCGTAGTTCTATTGTCCAAATACTTGGTTTTAATATTTTACAGCTGCAGAGCTTAAATATTGATTTTGTAAGAGATATTGTTGTCAAAAGTGTCTATCAAAATCATTTTAATGAAAAATCGCCTGTTTTCAACTCACTGTATCTCAAGTTTGTCACCTTCCACCGTTTTTTTGTTGGCACCATTAGAAAGAACAGATTTTTCCTATTGAAATGAGTTTTTTTTTTCGATGGTGTTCTTTCGAATAAGGAAGAAAAAAATAGCTCGAAGTATTGTCAGTTATGAAGAATTGGCATAATTAGGCTAAGACTGCAGAAAATTTTATTATACCAAAAGTTCGAATTTTTAACAACTCCAAGTACATTTAGTTGTTTATATAAATACTCTGATAAGAAAAAATCTGTTATTTATAGTAGTACTAACGAAAAGATGATGGAAGGTGACAAACCTGAGTTACAGTTCATTGAAATCAAGCTATTTTTCAAACAGGAATTGCCAATAATTTTCATGTATGCTACACAAAAGCTAATGAGCTGGAAATCACATAATTATTAGAATCTATTAACAACTAAATGTACTTTAAGTTGTTAAAAATTCGAACTTCTATTATAATAAAATATTCTGCAGTCTTAGCCTAATTATGCCAATTCTTCACAACTGACAAAACTTCCAGCTTTTTTTCCCCTCCTTATTCGAAAGAACACCATCGAAAAAAAAACTCATTTCGATAGGTAAAAATATGTTCTTTCTAATGGTGCCAACGAAAAAACGGTTGAAGGTGACAAACTTGAGATACAGTGAGTTGAAAACAGCCGATTTTCCATTAAAATGATTTTGATAGACACTTAGGGTGCCAATATCTTTTACAAATACAATATTTAAGCTCTGCAGCTGTAAAACATTAAAAACAAGTATTTGGACAATAGAACTACGAAATATGAACCTTTGAATTTGTTTGGTTAAAAATTTATGAATCCAGGAAAAAGATTGCCCACCGCGTTTTTTCGTAAGTTGACATGCGTGCTATACAAAAATTAATAAGCTCAATCTCACAAAAAATACTGAAGAGTATTGACAACTAAAAGTACTTTAAATTCCAAAAATATTAGGCCCCCAGTGTGATAAAATTTTCTGCAGTCTTAACCTAATTATGCCAATTCTTCATAACAGACATTATTTCAAGCTAATTTTTTCATCCTTATTCGAAAGAACACCATCGAAAAAAAAACTCATTTCGATAGGAAAAAATCTGTTCTTTCTAATGGTGCCAAAGAAAAAATGGTCTTAGGTGACAAACCTGAGATATAGTGAGTCGAAAACAGGCGATTTTTCAAAAGAAGCGTTTTCATCGACACTTAGTGTGCCAATATCTTTTACAAATACAATATTTAAGCTCTGTAGCTGTAAAACATTAAAAACAAGTATTTGGACAATAAAACTACGAAGTATAAACCTTTGAAGTTTTTTGGTTAAAAATTTATGACAACCTGAAATCCAGGAAAAAAATTGCCCACCGCGTTTTTTCGCAAGTTTAGGCACGTGCTACACAAAATCTAATAAGCGCAATCTCAAACAATATACTGGAGAGTGTTGACAGTAGGGGAAAAAGGACAGTTCTGCGGCGGGAGGCGGCTGTGCGGCTGGAGCCGCCTGGCTCTCTGGTCCTGGGTGCTGGGTGCCTTCCACAGCCGCCTCCCTCCACCACCTCCCTAACTCAGCCGCCTCCCACCGCCTCCCCAGGGCCGCCGCGAGGGTTTTCGCGCGAATTTTGAATATTTTCTCGCGAATTTTAGGACTTTGAATTACTTTCGTGAAAGGTTGCAAGGATTTTTCCCGCAAATTTCTGAATATTTCCCGCGAATTTTAGGACTTTGAATTATTTTACAGAGTTAATTTCAATCATGCCGCCATCTATTAATGGAATTATATTTTTTTCTTAAACTTTGAATATTTTCAGGAACTTAATTTTATTTTGAATGCTCATGCTGCCATCTATTGAGTGAACGAATTTAATTCTTTTTTTTTTTTTTTAATTTCGGACTTTGTCAATTTCCCGAAGTGGGATTCGAACTCGAACCAAAATTTTCCTCCTGCTTATCAAACAAACACGCAAACCAACTAGGCTACGGTCTTCTTATACTCACAAGTGCTAATAGTGATCACAATATAATTTAAGATTATATCGCCGTCTGTTGATTACCCGAAGATGTTAATTTGCATGCTAATTTATTTTGTAATTCGAACTTTGTCTAATTTTTCCACCTTAGTTTTTGTAACCTGTCTCAATATAATTTTTTGGCATTAAAGAACGATGATGCTGCCATCTGTTGACGGAAATTTTATTTTTTTTCGAATTTAATTCTTTCTTCAAACATAATTTATTTTTCAAGCTGAAATCGAACTTTGTCAATGAAAATTAATTTTGCACCTACCGACCCAGTGTAATGATTAACTATTTTTTATTAACCTGCTAATTTAATTAGTAATTAGTC